>JAODLL010083309.1:0-14480 GCA_026546735.1 Forbesichthys agassizii | reverse complement strand
TGCTGAAAATAATACTACACAAACATTAGATTTTGCCATGGTTTAATTGAACATAACATGTAAACATTCACAGTGCATATGATATGTCAGTATATCATGACTGATATGTGGATTTTTCTCAACAAGAATAGTTAGATTTAACATACCCTCTGCATTTAGGTTGTTTATTCGGGTGTGTTGGTGTTGTGTGCCCTGAATGCACTCTAGTTATAGCATTTTGCCTCTTCTTGGAATTATCTAAATTTTGATTTGTATAATTCAATAAGCAGCTCCAAATGTTATTCATCACACATTTTTGTGAATCTCCTTTTATTATCTTGCCTGTCCACCACCACAAAGTGTCATTGCAGTGTTGCTGCCTTAGTGTAACAATGCACAGCTACATTAGTAAACACTTAATATTTACTTTGTTAATGTTGTGTTCATTCTTAAAAGAATAAAGACATATTTTGGTATCTAAACATTTGAATGTTTTGGAATCGATAAGCATAATAAGAATCAGAACCAAAATTGATAAAATTGAAACAATACCCAACCCTAATGGAGACCCTGAATGGATTCCTGTATTGGTGTCCAGTGGGGGACTTCATAGTTCTTCTGGGAGAGGTGTGATTGGGAGGAACGACTCCTGAGTAGGCATTTGTTGTTAGACTTCTGTGCTAGCTGATTGTCAATAACAAATATCCTGTTCGAACATAAGGATGCTCATAAGTGTACGTGGTACCAGAGCAGTCTAGGTCGAAGGTCAATGATCGATTTTGTAATGGTATCATCTGATCCGAGGCTGCATGTTTTGGACACAGGTGAAGAGAAGGGAGAGCTGGCTACCGACCACCATCTGGTGGTGAGTTGGGTCAAGGGGTGGGGGAAGACTCTGGACAGGCCCGGTAAGCCCAAATGGCCCCTGTCCATAAGATCTTCAACTCACAACTCCGGTGGAGCTTTTCTTGCATCCCTGTGGAGGTTGGGAACATTGAACCTGAGTGGGCAATGTTCAAAGCTTCCATTGCTGTTGCTGCGGCAGAGAGCTGTAATCTCAAGGTATTATGTGCCTCAAGGGACGGTAATAGGGAAGCCCTCTGACTGAAGAAGAAGGACTTTCGGGATATGTTGTGTCAAAAGACTCTGGAGGTGGTTGCAAGGTACTGACAGAACCAAAGGGCTGCAGCATCTACCGTAGCAGAAGCAAAGCAGCGGGTGTGGGAAAGGTTTGGAGAAGCCATAGAAATAGACTTTCAGTCGGCACCAAAGTGTTTCTGGAAAATCGTTCGCCACCTCAGGAGGGGGAAGCAGATTATTATCCAAGCTGTGTACAGCTCAACTTTGACCTCAACTGTGGAGGTAATTGGCCGGTGGAAGGAACACTTTGAGGAACTCCTGAATCCTAATGACACACTCTTTATGATAGAGAGCTGGAGGCTGATGGGGGATCATCGTCAATTCCTAAGGGAGGTCACTGAGGTGGTCAAACAACTCCACAGTGGCTAATTGATGACGGGGATTGATGAGATCTGTCCAGAAATGCTATAAGCTTTGGATGTGGAGGGGATGTCTTGGATGACAAGCATCTTCAACATTGCGTGGAAGTCGCGGACAGTGGCAGACTAGGGTGGAGGTTCCCCTTTTCAAAAAGGGGGACCAGAGAGTATGTGCCAATTACAGGGGTATCACACTACTCAGCCTCCCTGGCAAAGTCTACTCCAAGGGGCTGGAGAGGAGGGTTTGATTGATTGTCGAACCTCAGTTTGAAGAACAACAATGCGGATTCCGTCCTGGTCGTGAAACAACAGACCAGCTCTTTACTCTCGCAAGGATCCTGGCAGGGGCCTGGGAATATGCCCTTCCAGTCTACATGTGTTTTGTGGATCTAGAGAAGGCGTATGACCGGGTCGCCCGGGAGATACTGTGGGAGGTACTGTGGGAGGTGCTGCGGGAGTATAGGGTGAGGGGGTCCCTTTTAAGGGCAATCCAATCCCTGTATGTCCAAAGTGAGAGCTGTGTACGGATTCTCGTCAGTAAGTCGGACTCGTTTCAGGTGGGGGTTGGTCTCTGTCAGGGCTGCGCTTTGTCACCAATCCTGTTTGTGATATTCATGGACAGGATATCGAGGCGTAGTCGTGGTGGAAAGGAGTTGCGGTTCGGTAGCCTAATGATCTCATTGCTGCTTTTTGCAGTCTATGTGTTCCTGATGTCATTATCGGCCCGTGACCTCCAGCACTCACTGGATCGATTCGCAGCAGAGTGTGAAGCGGCTGGGATGAGGATTAGCACCGCTAAATCTGAGGCCATGGTTCTCAGCCGGAAACTGATGGAGTGCCTACTCCAGGTGGGGAATGAGTGCTTACCCCAAGTGAAGGAGTTTAAGTACCTTGGGGTCTTGTTCACAAGTGAGGAGACTATGGAGCGAGACATTGGCCGGAGAATCTGAGCAGCAGGAGCAGTATTGCAATCGCTTTACGGCACTGTGTTGACGAAAAGAGAGCTGAGCTGAAAGGCAAAACTCTCGATCTACCGGGCATTTTTTGTTCCTACCCTCACCTATGGTCATGAAGGGTGGGTCATGACCGAAAGAACAAGATCACTGGTACAAGTGGCCGAAATGGGTTTCCTCAGGAGGGTGGCTGGCTTCTCCCTTAAAGATAGTGTGAGAAGCTCA
Source organism: Forbesichthys agassizii (assembly GCA_026546735.1). Lineage (NCBI taxonomy): Eukaryota > Metazoa > Chordata > Actinopteri > Percopsiformes > Amblyopsidae > Forbesichthys > Forbesichthys agassizii. The sequence goes on along the minus strand of JAODLL010083309.1, from coordinate 11,824 downwards.
GCTATCCGTGAGGAACTTGGAGTAGAGCCGCTACTTTTTTGCGTCGAAAAGAGCCAGTTGAGGTGATACGGGTATCTGGTAAGGATGCCCCCTGGGCGTCTCCCTTGGATGGTGTTCCAGGCACGTCCAGCTGGGAGGAGACCTCGGGGAAGACCCAGGACTAGGTGGAGAGATTATATCTCCACACTGGCCTAGGAACGCCTCGGGATCCCCAAGACAGAGCTTTCCAATGTGGCTCGGGAAAGGGCTATTTGGAGTCCCCTGCTGGAGCTGCTGCCCCCATGACCCGACTCTGGATAAGCGGATGAAGATGGCTGGATGGACATGTGAGTGCAATTAAATTATTTGTACATTTTGGTATATGGGACATTTCAAATGGCACTGCCCAAATGTTCCCACATGGCTACATTGTAGATTCCGCCTGACATGCCTCTAATTAAACCTCTCTTAATCTGCTCTGCTTCACTCTACTGTAATCAACCATTGCACATGTAATATTCAGATGTTGGGTTATTGATTTTTATAGGATTGGGGCTGCAATTGCATAATTCCAAAGAGATTTGTACTTTAAAGTGAGTAGATTTTTAGGCGGAAATTAAATATTACATTTTTGCTGTTATCTATCTCTATATACTTTGCAATGGTTATATAAATATGTTATAATGTATTCACATTCAATAGCTTCTGCCCTATCAAATGAGACCAGAAGTGTGCATGTAGGCCTCCTGCAACACTTAACTTGCTGTATTTATAGTATTACATTTGTCTTTTTTCCTAGAAAAAGAGCTGGTGTTTATTAAATGTTGTAAACATTTGGTTTTGAACCGTCGATCTCGCATGTTTCAAAAGCGCAAGCGCAAAGCTTAAACTAATGACCTTACCAGATGTAACGTAAATGCAGCACCACCCTTATTAGTCTGACAATCATTTGTTTCAATTGTTTACAATTAAAACAAAATATTTTAAATTATCTGGATTTTCAAGTTTTTTGCTAAGGTAAAGCAATCTAAACCAGAAAAGTGCTCATCTTAAACACCATGTCACCAAAAGACTAGAAACTCATTGGACTTTTATATGCCTAATGCACTTAGCCAGCTGTAGCCTACAGTAGCCTATGTGTATGCTGCCAACAGTTATTTAGGCTACGTTTTTATATTTCTTTTATTAAATATCTGGATGTAAATTATACATAAACTACAGAAGTCTACTATATTTCTGTTTACTTTCGTGTGCATCTGGTTTTTCCACAGCAAAATAGACGTCCTAGCACCACATACAGTATGACCTCCAGAAGTGTACCAAAATCACAGCATGCTGCATTACAACTGAACGTGCTGAGACGGCAGACCTTACAAATTGAAATGGTAACATCTGTATGTTGTTCGATGGTGAGTTTATTATCAATTGTGAGAACAAGATATTAAAAACTACCAACAATTTCCACGGTTTAATTATTGATGCGGATGTGTTGCTGGAGTGACATGGTAACTATTACTATTCTTTTGTTTTCTTTACATTAAAGGTGGTGGAACAAACACCACTGGGTGAAGTGTGCAACCATGTTGTGATAGTTTAGAGCAGAGTGGTTATCAATAAGAAGAGCAGGAATGCCAGTGTCGTCCGAGTATTTGAGTCGTACTGGATGAAGGGCTGATGTAGTCAGTGTACAGTATGTAAAGAAATTGGTTTAGAACACAACCCTGCGGTGCGCCGGTGTTGATGGTGCAGGTGATGTTATTGTGCCCATCCGAACAGCTTGCCATCTGTCACTAAAGAGGTTGTTCAGTTGGTGTAACTTCCGAATTATCAGATGCCTTCAGATGGTATTATGTTACCTTTCTGCTCCTTTAAGTAATCAGAGTTCTCCACCATCCATAAAGCAGTCTTGATTTTTATTTCATTGTCGTTCAGTAGGTACTATGGAGAAAATGTTGACCAGGGTCTACTTAGTACTGTATGTATCATTCGTTCATCAAAATACTCAGTGGTCAGCTTTGAGTCAAATCAATCTGTGGTTTTAACCCAGAACATATTGCAATAGTAATCATTCAAGGTTTTATGTAATCCTTAGGGACATACAAACAACATATTGAAAGTAAACCATTATATATTTAGTGGATCAAGGTCAACTCAGTGGTTGAATTGTTAAGCCTATTTATATACATTTGAATTAAAGCAAGACACCACACCCTATTTGGGATATTATTTTCTTTATCTCATATCAGAATGAAACTTCACCTGAATGTATACAAAACAAAACAACATTTCTTTGTATTACAAGTTTCTTAAAAAATATATTTAAATATTCAAATGAGGTAGTACCTCATAAATATGTGCTAATGTGCATATGACAAGAATACATTCTTAAACGTAACGTATGTAAATGTATTTAAATCAGAATTTTTGTTTTTTGTTTCACTGATAATCTCAGTTAACAAAATGAATCAAATCAAAATATAATTTCATGGTGTTATTAAATTAAAAACACTATTGGGCCCACTACAAAGATATAGCAATGTCTTTCCTAACAAAAACATTCAGCTTTCCGGACTGTGACTGAGAAAAGACAATTGAAACATTTCATGAAATCAGTGTATATGATAAAATAATTGACTGTAGCAGCTACTGTATTAGCTGAGCGACCAAAGGATACTGGACAGATACAAATTTTTATGAATGGAACTACATCTCATGTCAAACTACATCTTTTGACCAGCTTCTGAACACTGCCCCCCCCCCACCCATGCCCTCTGCCTCCCAGTGTGAATAGCAGTATTCTTCAATAACAAAATAGCCTCAATTATAGCCAGAATTCCTACTACTACTTTATCAATTGATGACAGCAGAAAACCTTGTAATAATAATTATGCAACTATGGGAACTTTTAGAGACACACAAACCTCTCTACCAGGATAAGGTGATGGTTCCAGGAGAGGCCATAAGGGTCTTCTAAACCATTCTTTGTCAGCTCCCCACAGCTCTCAGTGAAGGCGCCAGACTAAGAATGGTTTAGAAGACTGTTATGGTATATCATACAAGTGACCCTGCCCGGAGGAAGCCCGGGACCCCCGTCTAGAGCTAGGCAAAGAGGAAACGCTCTGTGGCGAGTGGTTGGGTTTGCCACGGAGCCCAGTCGGGCACAGCCCGAACAAGCAACATGGCGCCAACATCCTATTCATCCTATTGGCCCACCACTTGTGTGAGGTACCGTGGGGGTTGGGTGCGCTGTCAAATGGGTATCAGCGAAGGTCAAAAGCCTCAACAAACCTCAGAGCACCCACATCCCCAGAGGCTGGCTCTGGGGATGTGGAACGTCACCTCGCTGTGGGTAAAAAGCCGGAACTTGTGCAGGAGGTGGAGCGCTACCATTTAGATCTGGTTAGGCTTACCTCTATGCACAGTCTTGGCTCTGGAACCATTCTTTTGGATATGAGATGGACTTTATTCTTCTCTGGAGTTGCCCAGAGTGTGAGATACTCGGCGGGTGTGAGGATACTAACAAGCCCCCGTCTGAGCGCCACTATGTTGGAGTTTACCCCAGTAGAAGAGAGGGTTGCCTCCATGCGCCTACAGCTTGTGGGGGGAAATGCATATGCACCAAACAGCAGTTCCTGGAGACCCTGAATGGGGTCCTGTATGGGGCTCTAGTAAGAGACTCCATAGTTCTGCTGGGAGACTGGGCAGTGATGGAGACACCTGGAAAGGTGTGATTGGGAGAACGGCCTCCCTGATCTATACCCGAGCCGGTGTTTGTTGTTAGACTTCTGTGCTAGTCATGGACTGTCTATAACTAGCACCCTGTTCGAACATAAGGATACTCATAAGTGTACATGGTACCAGAACACGCTAGGTTGAAGGTCAATTATCTATTTTGTGATTGTATCATCTGATCTGAGGCTGCGTGTTTTGGACAGTCAGGTGAAAAGAGGGGCAGAGCTGGCTACCGACCACCATCTGGTGGTGAGTTGGGTCATGGGGTGGGCGACAAGGAGGCCCCTGCCCGTGAGATCTTCAACTCACACCTTCAGCGGAGCTTCTCTGGCATTCCTGTGGAGGTTGGGGACATTGAACCTGAATGGGCAATGTTCAAAGCTTCTATTTATGATGCAGCGCCAAAGAGCTGTGGTCTCAAGGTCTTAGGTACCTCAAGCGGCTGTAACCCTCGAACACCGTGATGGACACTGGTAGTCAGGGAAGCCGATCGACTGAATAAGGAGGCCTTTCGGGATATGTTGTCCTGGAAGACTCCAGAGGCGGTTGCAAGGTACCAAAGAGCTTCAGCATCTGCCATAGCAGTATCAAAGCAGTGGGTGTGGGAAAGGTTTGGGGAAGCCATGGAGAAAGTCTTTCGAACAGCACCAAAGTGTTTCTGGAAAACTGTCCACCAACTCAGGAGGGGGAAGCGGGAAACAATCCAAGCTGTGTACAGTAAGGATGGGATTACTGTTGACCTCAACTGAGGAGGTAATTCTGTAGAAGGCGTATGACCGGGTCCCCCAGGAAGATACTGTGGGAGGTGCTTCGGGAGTATGAGGTGAGGGGTACTTTTTAAGAGCAGTGCAAAACCTGTATGCCCAAAGCAAGAGCTGTGTACTGGTTCTCTGCAGTAAGTCAGAATTGTTTTAGGTGAGAGTTGGTCTTTGCCAGGGTTGTGCTTTGTCAGCAATCCTGTTTTTGTGATATTCATGAACAGGATATTGAGGCGTAGTCATGGTGGGAAGGGGTGGCTTGTAGATCTCATCACTGCTGTTTGCAGATGATGTTGTCCTGATGGCATTATTGATCCGTGATCTCCAGCACTCACTGGATCGGTTCGCAGCCGAGTGTGAAGCGGCTGGGATGAGGATTAGCACCGCTAAATCTGAGCCCATGGTTCTCAGCAGGAAACAGATATATACACCTTTATTTAACCAAGTAACTGGACTCATTGAGATTAAAATCTCTTTTACAAGAGTGATCTGGCCAAGAGGGTAGTTTAGAACGTCCACTTACAACATTTAAACACATAATGTCAACCATACAATTACAGTCCAACAATAAAAGCATAAAACTATCAGTAGTAATCTCTCAGACATAAAGAAATTACAATCCTTGTCCCATTTTACATTCCATAAAAGAAATACAAAATCTTTTAATTAAATTAATTCAAGTAGCTCATTCTGTACATCATTCCAGGCAGTTGGGGTGGCAAAAGTAAAGGCTTTCTTGCCCAACTCGGGATAAAAGGCAATTTCAATGTATCGTAAGAGTGCAGGCCATGATTACTTGGCTTTTTGCATAAATAATAGGGAACCAAGACTTTAAAAAAATAATAAAACTCAACCAATCAGTGCGCCTGCATGCATACAAGGATGTCCATTCAGCTTCAGAATAAATGGTAAATGGTAAATGGATTGCATTTATATAGCTCTTTTCTAACCTTTCGGCCACTCAAAGCACTGCACAGTTTAGCCTCACACTCACCCATTCACACACACATTCATACACTGAAGATTACAATGGTGCATTAAGTATTTATAACCTGTGATGAAACGCAGGACGGAGTGGTATAATGTGTCCAATGATTGCAAACAATGGGACGACGCATTCATATACAGCAGATCACCATAGATCACCATCTAGCAAAGGCATAAAAGATGCAGACACAAGATAGATTTTCTATCTTCATTTGAAAAGCATGATTTGTTTCTATAAAATGAATCAAGTTTCAATTTGAGTTTAGAGACAAGATTGGAGCCTGAGTTGGTGCTTGAGGTTGAGAAGTACCATCTAGATATAGTTGTGCTCACCTCTACACACAGTGTAGGCCCTAGAAACAAACTAAAATGTAGAGAGACAGGAAGCGAGTGGGAGATACATTTATGGAAAATATTTGGGAATGACCTAAGGCCAGTAATGACCCTAGGTGTCCCATGGCACCATATTAACAGGGAGCTACGTGCACCACAGCTCTACCTTGAAACCAAACTCCTTGATAAACAGTAGTGTTAGAGCCAAACAATTAATAATAATCAGCTGGTTCTTTCTGTCTCCCCAAAGAGCACCACTTGCAAAACTCTGAGCCACAGGAAATGACTATAGATAGGAAGTAGTTGTTGAGTCCTAATGTAGACAGGCAGAACACATAGGACATTATTTTAACAATTAAAATTCACAGTCTAAAGCGCACAGCGCAAACTGTATTTAGGGCAAGTTCATATCCCCTTTTGCTAGTTTAACGGCATATAAAACTGTCGTTGCACCAGGCGCATGGTTCAAAAGTACTGTACTTATGCTTTTCATTATTCATGGTTGTGTTTTGGGTGTAACATAGGACAAACAATCCCATTCCCTTCAATAAAATAATCGGCAGATTTTTATTATACTAACGTGTTTGTGAAAGTGCTGCAACAGACCATCTAGGCAATAGCAAGATCCCTAAAAATGTTGATGTAGGCTACGCACAAATAATATTTCACATTGTATTGTAATTTGTAATCCTTTGCATATTTGTGCCCTCCTGCATGTCCCTGTGTGTAACAAGTGGAGTGTACGCACCTGCCATAGGTGATACTGTATTTATAATGCGCCATGCACTTTAGACCAGGTTTTCGCTGGTCAATTGCGCAATCACGTTCCGCTGCCTCAAGATAGTGCCAGATGTGCCAGACCACACGTCATGTTTAAACCAATACATTAAATAGACAGAAGTGCATTTGCTATTTCAAAAACCTGGTCGCTAAACGGGAAAATGACAACTGCGTCGGTCTGAAACTAACAAGACATTTTCCACATTGCGCCTGTTGAAATCTACCTGGTGAATGCAACATGGTCTCATTGATAGTCATCAAATATGATTGTTTGTGCAAAGTATGTAAACGTATAATAATGACGGAAAACGAATTTGTCACAATATTAACGTAAATAACAATTACATTTAAAATAAATATTTTGACGATTTTTTTCAATGGTGAAATATTCGTCAATATTTGGACACATTCCTAACTTGCATATTTTCGTTTAAATGGCAAGGAAATTCTGTTGTTCATGATGTACTGAAATATTCATCTATATTCCTACGCATTATAAATTCACATTAATTAAACATTTTTCTACCAACTTTATTTTCGTGTTAATGGTGATGAAATTCTAAGTTGATGTAAAGAAATATTCGTCAACATTCGGACGCATTATAAATGAGTCAGAACGCAGACGAGGGGAAAGGGGGGGAGAATTAGGCAATGTTCTTTTTTGGCCCATCTCAGGCTAGGAATGTCCCAGAAGCATGTACATTCAGCAAGGAAACTCCTAGTCATTGTCAACAACTAGTGCATGTTTTGTGAAAATTTGACTTGGGTTCTTTCAGTTCTGTCAGTTCTCACAGTGCTTTTTGAATTGGGCACCCACAGTCTTGCATACGGCAATGTTCGGCCCAAAACACGGAACGCTCGTTAAAGGCGGCCACTGGAAAAGCCCCGAGGAGAGGCGTGCTGACTGCTTCTTTGAGGGCTGCATTCCGGGCCTTTTTTCACGTGGGCAAGTCAGAAGTTTGAGACATCCCTTTGCTGAAACAGGACGTCAAGACGTATGCCCCATTATGTTTCAGTGTCCTTGCAGCTTCAGGAAGACCCCCAAAACGCTGTCTGAACAACATTGGTGGGGACAATGTAAAAACATTTCAATCAGGCAATCAAATTCCCATTTCAAATAGCACCCCATTTTAACAGACTTTTTTTGGGGGAGGGGCCTCCCGAGCCCCTTGAACAGCGAAGAGACATCAAAATCAGTGAGCTGGTTCTCGAGGGACTTCCGTACGCACCCTCCAAAGCACGGGTGGTCCGCAAAGGACAATTTGTGAAAAAGGCCTTAAATTTCAAATGGGTCTACTACTTCGAGACCTATTGCATCAGATCTTAGAGGTTCAACCGTAACCCTAGCTGTTTATTATTTTCGGCAGTCCGATCCTCTCCAAACTTAGATATGTTGTCCCCGGGCACGCCCCGGACTGACATCTGGAGGATCGAGCCTTTCCCGACCTACGGTTCCGAATCACTAGGAGACGTGTTCTGGATTGGGCAACTTTGGTCAATGTTAAAGCACCCCAAATTGGGGAAGGCTGGATGGATTGAAAGTTGCAAACGTTGCAAAATTAAGCAGCTACAGGGCATCAAACCGAGAAACCCATTTAAATTTTAGGCCCCTGTCACCTTTCAGGAACCCTGGGAGCCATTTTCTTTGAGAATACTCTAGGACCGTGAAACCTCAGCGGTCTTATCATGACATGGGGATGAACGTGAGGTGTTGATTTGGAGACCCTGTCTTAAAAAATTCAATAGAAAATGCTTATAAATGTAATTACCTATTTCCAATGGCACTGAGTTGTCTTAAAGCCCCTGGTTTGGGCAAATAATTTTTTGGGCACAACTTCGATTACGAATGTCACAGAACCACATGACTTCAGATATAAGACCTGCTAGTGACTGCGGAGTTGTAACTGACGGACAGGGGTCTTTTTCCTTCCCCAGCGCCCCTCTACTCTATCTGACGTCACCCTGTCATCGGGACACTTTCAAAACTCGGACAGAGGGAAGTTTATTAAAATGCTATTCCAATTGGGCACAATTTCAATTCAAGTTTCCTGGATTAGGTAACAGGTTTTTCAGGGGTCTCTCCCACTCCTCAAATCTGACGTCTAGTTTGGTTCCCATTTCTTGTAGAGCATGCTTGGGTGAACAAGGGGACCTGCCTCAATTCTCTCTATCACCTTCAGAACGAAATGGCTGACAATCAAAGATAAGTCATGGAAAAATGTTGGGCTCGAAATACAAGGGACCTAAATTGGGCAAGTGGTTTCCAATGTAAAAGAAATAAAAGTTTATCTCTTACTGCTCCACTACGACAGCTTAGTTGGTTCCTGTCTTCTCGATCTCTGACACCTTCCTTGGCTGACTGGCTGATGATCAAAGGTTGAAAATCTTTTGCCAAGTGCCCGCAATGAAAAGAGCCTTAATTGGGTGGAGGTCCTGACTGAAAAGCTCCCCAATTGGGTAAAAAAATTTGGGGGTCCTAAAAATACATTTTCAGACCTCTTTGACGGACCCCAAAACCTCTCTGGACCACCTGCGGTAGCTGTTGGAATCCCCCTTTGGCCGTTGCAAGTCGTTACAGAGACCACCCATTTCGGACCCTCGGCCCCATTTTGGCATTCCCGATCGCAATAGCGCTTGCTCCTGTATCGGGCATTTTTTCTAATTCTTGACACCACTACACCCACCAACCCAATGCAACGTGCGCAGCAGGTGTAGCCTACATTACGTTGAACGTACACTCCGCCTACGCTAGGCGGCCAATGTAGCCTGGCCGTTAACGTAGGAAAATGCTGGCTCTGCAGGACTAATTTTACTGTGGAAAGCTAGCAAACATCAGCTGTACTGTACCTGTATTATGTTCCACAGATGACTGCGGGGGCAGGCAGTCCAATCTAAACAACTAAAAATGTTATATAAACATGGGCATGCAATTCCAGCGCATTAGCTCCTGGTTGTAAATAAATAATCTATATATATATAATATAATATATAATATACAATCGAGACATGTTAAAATGCATTTACCTGAAATCATAATATTATAAAGTTATATTTCGGTATAGGCTATGTGTAGCCTATGATTTAAAATAATTACATTTTAGCATGTCTCGATTGTATATTGATTATTTATTTACAACCAGAAGCTAATACTTGTTCTGGAATTGCATGGCCATATAGCTAAAAATAAACCGGTGGCAACTCTGTAGTCTTGCCGTAACAGTCAATGGCCGAAGTCTTCATCCTAAAACACCAAGGGCTTTCTAACGCTTCGAAAATTGACGAGAATTGACCAAGCTCCAAGTTTTGACGAGTTGGAATGAGAACCAAAACTTCACTGCCAGAGTCCTCTCACATCAAGACCTGGCATCACATCACCCCAACCCTTATCCACCTTCACTTGCCTTTAAATAAATATACTTCCATGCCCTTGCAACACAGTACCTCCTTGACCTCCTCTAACCCTATATCCCACCCCGGAGCCTCCGGTCCTCAGAGGTTGGCCTACTCTCCCTTCCCCACACTAGACTCTGTACCTTCAGATATCCTCAAATAAATTGTGCATAATAAATGCCTCCATGTAACAGCAAAACTAAAGTGAAACAAACTGAAAGTAGAATATATGGCCAAAAACATGTTTTACTGGTTGAGGTACTCCAAATACAGGTTTAAGACATTATATTATCCTCTGAAAAAGTGTTCTATTTATTGAGCCAAAACACGTACGAAAAGACACCAAATATGTTGGATAGGTGTACATATACCCTTCAATATTGACACAATTTTACCCAGACCATGCTAAGATGTCAAACCCCCCATTTTGACATTGGAAAATGTTCCCATTAACCTATGAATGTATATATTTGTTATATGATGTATTAGGACCAATAAAAATATGAACCATTACTATTGCAAATTGTCCTGGGTAAGGCCCTTTTTTGGGTTAGATTGAATAGTAAAATCTACAATTACCTCACTATATTGGACCTGCCCAGCATGTGCATTAACAACAATACAATATGATTTCTATTTAACACTACACACCAGCTCTATCTCACTGTCGTCAATCCCGTTCAGGTCCAGCTCACCGTTTTCTGTTGCACCACCTGGTATGGAAGCACAAAACACAATGGACCTAGTCAGAAAATGCTGTGATGCTGATTATTTGCATTACATTCAATAAAAAAAAAATATAATACTGAGACCTGTATGCGCCAGCCTTGCAAGACCATCCATCTACGTGTGACGTAGGCGAGGTGAGAGAGAATATAACTGCGGTTTTACTCTAACATAGCTCTCTAGTAATCTGACAGCTATTAATTAGTATCAAAAAAGATATTAATTAATATCAATATATTTAGATTTTTTTATTTTTCGCTTTAATAAGTCCGACACATATAGGTTAAAATGCTGTAATTTATTTCATTGGTATTGTAAAAGATAAAAAGTTATTTATAAAAATGCAAATAAAAAAATGTTTATTAAAAAACTTTTTTTTTTCTTTTTTCAAGTTAATAGTGTCAACTCACATTATTTTATGTGAAATAGTGCGGTGGGTAAAATGGTGTAATTTATTTTATTGGTATCCTAAAACATAAAAAGCTATTTATGATCGTGGTCTGTCGTGGTCTTTGACATGCCAAAAGGGATGGGAGGGCCCCCCGGAGGTAGGAGGTGCGAATGCAGCTGTCTGCTTGGGTATATGGCCGGGGTTAAATGCGAGGGTTATTTATTTTTATTGGTAGCCTAAAAGATCAAAACCCATTCAGGATTCAGGGGTGTCTGTTGTTCTTTGAAGCAACATATCCATGTCTCACAGATGGGTGTGCCATAACAGATATGGAGCAGGATAAACAGTGGGACCATGTGACATTCTGTTGTTTTAGCAATAGAAGCTAGACCGGCCGGCAACCAAACAATGCCAAATTTTAATGACATGAAAATACCACACATAACTCTAAGCTGTGTGGATTACATAGATATGTGTAATCGTGTGTCAAGATGGCTCAATTTCCTCCACAATCCATCAACATACGCAGAATGAATCACTGCTGAAAAACTTAACCCCGGGAGCTCAAGCGCAACCACATACATGGTGGACAGTTGTTCATGTAAAAACACCTTTGTAGTGATCCAGCAGCCTAACCACGCCCCATTGATGATCCATATTTATGGAGTACACACACACACACACACACACACACACACACACCACCCCTTCCCCCGTTCCTGACACCGGCCAACACTAAGAACAGATA
>JAODLL010083308.1:0-14480 GCA_026546735.1 Forbesichthys agassizii | reverse complement strand
CTGTTCTACAAGCTGTACAATCACTACTTTACATTGCAGAAAAGTGTAATTTCTTCATTGTTGTCACATGAAAAGATCTGCTCACATATTTGCAAATATGTGAGGGGTGTACTCACTTTTGTGAGATACTATATGTTTTACTCATATTTGTACATATCAATTAAATATTTCACATGATTAGTCTAGGGCATGTCCTCTCTATGCACAATTAATGACATGGTTATATCTTGTTGCTATATGAAAATATGCATATGTATATATTTTACCATTATTTAATCATGATCCATTATCTTCATTATCTTTTATCATATTATTTCCCGAAACATACTTTGTTCAGATAGGCATTCTACACATCTGACTTCCGATATATTTTTAAATTTTTAAATGTTGTCCAAAATTGTCACTGTACAGAAAAATATAGTTAGGCAGACTTTATGGTTCAATTGACTAATTTGTTCATTATCATCAGTTATATATGTGTAACACGTTTCAAGTTTCTATCTTTTTTTTAATAATGGTTCAAATGAAAATTATTTCAATTTTGACATTTTTGGGCGTGTACTGTATCGCCCCCTATCTTCATATCATTATCATTTTCCATGGCATGGTAGAGACAGCTATATACTACCATCATGTGAATTTGTATAAAATGTTATCTGGTAATTTTTATGGTATTCTTGTTTTTCTGTTACAATAATAATGATAATAATAATAATAATAAAAACCAACAATAACAATAGGTTCCACCTTCGGAGGACCTAATAATTATTATAATAATACTACATTTTATTTGAGGACACCTTCAAAACACTCAGGGGCATTGTAATACATGAATGTTAAGACTAAAAACATTTGCGGGAGCATAAAACATTTTCAAGGGCACATATTTGAGAATTATATGATACAAATAAAATAAAAATGAGTGTGAAAATAAATATACGTGACATAATAAGCTTATTGGGTTGATCAGGGCGGGAAGATAGAGTAGTCTAAGTGAGTGGAACAAAATAACATTTGCTTAGGAGCAAATTGCAATTGAATTACGCCTAAAAGTGGCATTAACACGTTAGTACATAAGGCCTATGGTGTCATACTGAACAAATGAAATGCTAGTTTTGATTATTATTACCCTTATAAATAGGTCCTCTGTTGCATTGTAGCTTCCCCAAACACAACAAACACAACCATGATAGAGAAAAATGTAACGGCCATGCCCCATTACATTTTGCAAAATTCCCCACTCCATTCATGTCTATGGGGCTCTGGCACAATTCACGTTAAAATCCTGTGTGGCGGGGGGCGATGAAATGTTCCTTCTTTATGCAAATTCAGTGCGGCGCTGCCAGTAAATCTCTTAGTTACAATAATATTTAGCTTATGGAACAGCTGATAGACAACAGTATGAATAAAATAGTTATTTTAGCCATCTGAACAAACAAGAGTGTGGTTGTAATCTCACTAATGCTATAACACCTTGTGTTTTGTGAAACTGTGTTTCACATTTAGAGATTTTGTTTTAGAGATTTATATTTTCCAAAACTGTCAATCCAGATATAGCCTAGATGCCCACCTGCAGTTAGCTCGCATTGCGGCGTACATGCAGTTTGTTTCACCATACTGTATGTAGTGGGCCATGACTGTAAGACAGGTGTAGCCCATCATGTGTGGGAACTGTGCTGTTAATGCAAAGCAATGACTCTGCCAACAGTTTTAGTCGAGAAAAAATACACCACTATATTGACAACTCCTGACGTCAATGACACTTAAGAAGAGCTAGCCTTTGTCCATCTGTGCTCACAGTAAAGGAAGTCAACGTTCAATACAGACATGCTGGGGTGTGTGACATAACATCCTGTGCTAGCCTGATGAACACAATAACATTAATTTACAAGACGTGCCATTATCATGCAAAAGTAATTCCTTCCAGAATTAAATTTCACTGACTCAAATTACAAATAAGTAATGTTGTCTATTGTAATACACACTGTCAAATGTACAGCCGAAAGCTTTTTCAAAGCAGCTGGCTCAGTATGCAGCCAAAGTCTAGTATGCACAAAGTAAAAAAAACAAAAAAAAGCCTGTATGACGTTACGCCATAAAATACAACACGGGCGATGCTATTTAAAACTTAAAAGTATAAAAAACAGTCCAATGTGTGTGCTCACTCACACACACACACAAACCAAGAAACAACACATAACTCTTAATCTAAGCGGTCCAAGCAGCAAGGCTCCAGACTAGCTTTTCCCACTTGTAGCACCAGTGTTACAAACCTAATTTGGTCACACCTTTCAAAAAAACAATTTTATTAGCAGGGTTTACTACAATGGATGGGCCACATTGCCTACATAACACAGTATATAGTACCCCATTATTACTACTACGGTTGGGCTTAACCCCTAGATTACACAGAGTCGGAGTGAGTTCCGGCTCTGATGGGGCCTCCAGAGCTGATCACGGCCACTCTAGTCAAATCTCGTACTTCCACCAGACCAACATGCGCGATGTAGGGCCTGTCAGAAGTGTCCCAAAAGAAGCTCTCCACTCTTCTTTGCCAAAGATACTGTGTTGTGTCTATTTCTTACGGATGCCACGTCTAAGCCGCGCAGTGCAAATACAAAATGCATTATAAATTATGACAAAAACTGTGCAAACTCTCGATCATTTTTCAGATCACTACATCAGTGGCAGGAGGCCAGAAGTAGGGCTGCACGATTATAGTCAAAATGCTAATCGCAATTATTCTGATCAATATTGAGATCACAATTATTTATCACAATTATTCATTGATTTTATGAACAATTAATTTGTATTGCACTCACATTATAAACCACAGAAATCATTTCTATATTGTGCTACATTCCTGCTAATATACAAATATTAGCTTCAAAATAAGGCTGATTCTTGAAGTGCATCAGTGAAGTAAAATACAAATTGTACATAAAATATAGGCCAACTAAAAATAAAAGAATATGATTACATAAGTACAAACATTAAACACGACCATGAGACAAATACGAATGCCAACATAAACATTTATTGATGTTTGCGGTGTTTCGAACAGGCATCGACACAGTCAGCTACACGATCATTATGGGCCATAGATCCACATGCCATGCCTACGCCGCATCTGGAAATATCACCAGTGTGGTGGTCACCACTTAAACCGTAACACCGGCGCAGACACAATTCTTTGCTAGGGCTGAACAATTAATCGAATGTCGTTCTCGATTACGATTTTGGCTTCAATGATTAAATGAACATGATCGACTGCGATATTGATGTTTAAAATACATGCTGTGCTCATAGAAAACTCTGCTATGCTTCAAATCAAGCGCTTCCTAGTCACCCGCCAACAGCAGACGATTTGGCTTTGCGCACACCCTCCAACAACAGCATCTGGATGTACAAAACCTTCCTGGATGTTGCGAGGCAGCAGTCCGAGTAGAAAAGTAATAGAAAGTATGGATATCACGAGAACCGATACTAGAACCAAATCGATGCCAAAATTCTAAAAACATGACTGTACTCGTTTTTGTACAGTACCGTAGGTACCGGATATCCAACCTGGACGAGTACGTCACATGAAAAGATATGCTCACATATTTGCAAATATGTGAGGGGTGTACTCACTTTTGTGAGATACTATATGTTTTACTCATATTTGTACAGGGACGTGTGTATGCTGTAATTTACTACAATACACTTTTTGGCCTCTCGCTTACCAATACCTCCGGAGCACCGACCGGTACCTCGGTGAATGTTTACCCGCCCTAGGAGCACTCTCGTGCGGGCACCGAGTCACAGAGGTCCCGGTGGTACTTCCTCAGAGCCCCGAGCGGGCCACACAAAGCCACATACTTCCACTGAAACCACTGATTTATTTTGAAACTAATATTTGTACATTAGCAGGAATGTAGCACAAAATGGAAGGGATTTCAGTGGTCTGAACATGACCAGAGTCACTATGGCTACGTTCACACTGCACACCAATCTGGTCCAAATCCGATGGAATCAAATGGAATCTGATATTTCAGATCTGGGCCAATTTTATATGAGGTACTAAATCGGATACATATCTGATTATTTTAAATACGATCTCAGTCTGAACAGTCAAATCGGAATTGATGTGACTTTGACGTCACTCTAGATCAGGAGTCAGCAACCATTAACATGGGCACGCGTTAGCTTAACCAATGGCACACTGGTAATACGTCTTCTATCTTCTATTATCTTCTTCAGTGTATATATATATATATATATATATATATATATATATTATAAATTATAGATATTTTTTAAATATCTATAGATTTTTTTTTTTAAGTAGGCTACACGCTTATCCGGTTAATATAGTTTGATGTTTTATAATCTGCATGGGAATTTTGCCTACATTACGTTATGACTTCCACAGACATTGCAGTTGCGCAACCTAGTTTGATTGATCCACCATCCATACAGCAAACACTAGTCTCTGATTAGCTACTGTACCATAGTAGCCGAGTACTCCACTGGAGCCAGAGCGGGATCCTTAGCATGTCTGCAATGGCAGGTTTGCTAGCTAAGAAAGTTAAAGTAGTAAATGTTGGGGCATTTCAGCTTTCCTGTACACAAGAATGGAGTTTTGTGTTACAGAAGGACCGTGCTGTGTGTACTTGTTGTTTGCCGAACATCGAGTGTTAAACGCCATTTTGAGACCAAGTGTGAGAAAACATTCAAGGATGGGGCAGAGAAGTAACCTGACATGCCAGATGGATTGTTGTTCACAACAATCTCGTGGCAAAATTGAAGCTATTGATGCTATTGCAAAACATGTTGAATCTTATATTCAGATGTGGATATTTTTCTGAGTATGGGAGAAAACATAATTTTTTTTAATGAAATATTGGTATTCATGGTGCCTATAGCTGGAATAAAATGACAGATTCCTTATTCTATTTTAATGTGATGTCATAATTAAACTTAGGCCTTATATTATATGGCACACCGATTAACAAGACATTTTGAAAAGGGCACTTCATATCAAAAAGGTTGCTGACCCCTGCTCTAGATAGACATTCACTATGTGACTCGCCCTCCCTAGCATAATGGCTCACTCATGGACCAATGTTGGTCAACATTTGTTACTTCTGAGCGGGAGAAGGTGTAGTCCTACCCGCAAGTGAACATACTTAATGAAGTAGTCACTGGATGGACAGAGCGAGGTGTTAACTATTGCACACAATATGCCTTCTACATGGAGAAGATCATCGTCCTCCCCCATGTTAAGTATTGAGTTTGGAGACTGCACACACATCACAGTATGCTGCCTCGCGGAGCAGACAGTGCAATGTAAACTCAGTAGCCCAATTGTACAAACAGAAATACACAATTAAATTAAAAAAAACCCTTTTGCATGGTTTATAACCCCACCTCCTTGCCCCACACATTGATCATTAGCCCTATGTCTGACTTGCTGAATGTATCAATGCCCACGATCAACGCAGAAGGAATGCGCTAATGATACAGGCAGATGAAATTCACTGGCACTGTGGGTAATTTGCATAATGTCTGGTGAAGGAAATATTCCATGGGAGTGTTTAACAGGCTTTAGTAGCCTACAACAGTCTGCTATTTGGCTTTCTTCGGTATAAATTCACTGGCTATCACCTCACATCAAACTTGTAAAATGACCGTAAGGCTGACTTTTAGTCTCTCAGTCAATGTTTACTTTCCTACATTTGACACAGTGCGCTGCGCCGCATGTGACCTCTTGTTCTTTGCGGAACCGTGATCAGTTCACATTAGAATCTGATACGTGCCACATTTAATAGGTAATGTGAACATCAAAACAAAAAAATCGGATTTGAGCACTAAATCGGAATTGAGCATTAATGATTGCAGTGTGAACATAGCCTTAGGGGAGAAAAAAATCGGATTTGGGTCAGATTGGTGTCAGTGTGAACGTAGCCTATGAGTATGTTCACAATAAAGTCATAAACAGCTCTTTCTTAGTTTTGACCTTCCAACCACCGTTAATCCACCATTTTCCAGCACTTTAAAATGATCTTTTAAAAACACCCTCTCTCATACTGTTACATTTAAAAAAGCCAATTTTGCTGTCTGCAAAAAGGTCGTATAATTGATTGACGTATTGGACAAGTTGTTAAGTTAAGATGTCTCTTTAAGTGTTCTTTGTGTCGCTGTAAATTAGTTACTTTATGTTTATTATTTGCATATGAGTAGCATTTGAGCACATTACACTGTAGTATGGGATTACATACAAGTGACACCCCTTAAAAAGGGATTTAATGCAATATCACCACTAAGACAAATTAGTGAAGGCCCTTAAAAAGCTTAGACAGGATTCTCCTTCCCTAAAAGTCCGTATAATCCATCTTTACCTTGCTTGTGTGTTCTCACAGCAGAGTAATGAAGCTCTCCCAGGAAATATAAACTGTTTAAGGTACTGACTTCCCTTTTCATCCATCCCCACCACGTTATATTATACTATTGTCACAAGACCACAATGGCAGCTAAGCTTATAGCCACAGTGCGTGAGCTTTTTGCCAAGCTTTGCCCATATAGATTGGCTATTTTCATTAAACTTTTATGTTGATTCAACCAGCAAATGTATCTCTGCCACCACAGAATCAGTAATAATTGTACATGCGATATCATTTTTCCTTAGCCTAATTTATTAAACTTCAAACAACAAAAAAAGAGCTCTAATTATAAATGATTGACTATCTATGAAATTGAAGTAGTAGTTAATAAATTTATATAAGCAGGTCAGGCAGTAGGCTACTACTTATATTTTATGCCCATTCACTCCTACTCACCGTGTTTCCTTACTTTTCCTCCTAACCCTTATGAGTAGGCCTGGCCTGATCTAGTCATATTGATCTGTAATAACGGCAACCGTGTCTGCAAATGTGGTCTGTAAAAATGGTTCCACTTAGTCTATCAGTTACTTAGAGTTTATAGCCTACCTTAATGAAATAGGACTCTTCTGAAGTGGTGTGCAGGATTTATTTGCTTATATAATTCGCACAAAAGTTGGACAGACGTCAACTGTCGTCAGCTAGCGAACAACCATTGCACTGTAGGCACCGCAGGCTACAGCAAAGTGAGTGAGAATGAGTAGTAAACAATAAAGTTGTTTCCTTTTGCTGTATTGATTGCCAGATCTATGTAGACATTGAGACGGTGTGATACAGCCAAGGCACTTGACACTTTTCACTGCTTTTTTATTTATTTATTTATTTGTTGAATCATGATGCCTGCAACACATCGTGGTGCCTGTTAGCCATCGGCGATGGACGATGGCATCGTATATCGGCCCAACCCTATGCTGTACCAATAATCTAAAATTACATTTAAACTTTCAAATATTGGAAATATCACTTCTAAGCATCTTGTCTGCTTCTGTTAAAATAAAGTTACACGTTTATGATTCATTTTCACTGGCAAAGTACATGTAGGCCAATCTGTATGGCAGTCTGCCAAATAGATTTGAACTTGGGCTTTGGTAAACAGTTGTGTAGGCACACCCACTAAGCACAGCTCAGCAGCTACAGTACTATAATCAGCTTTGAATGTGCGATGTATGTGAATGCAGATTTACTTTGACTCTATTAGACTCTCAGTATTCCTCCATTCTTTGTGTCTAGCTCAATTTAACTTCCCGCCTCTTACTGCCTCCTCTGTGGTTTGGACAGGGGGTTTCCAGTTACAATGTGAAGCAGACTTCAGTCGAATTATGCTGACCCTCTGTTGTCACCTTTTTAGCAATGTTAAAATCCCCTGAATACTAGTATTGTCACTTGTAAGGCTTAAGTAGCAAATAATTAAAACTTAAATTACTGTGAAGTATTTGTTCCTGTTAATCTGAAATGAAGAACAGAATAACCACGCATGGTAATATAAGTCCTTTCACCAAAACAAACAGACATCCTAACACTTCTCTCAGATACCAGTTTCTGTTTAAACAAGAACAAATCTTCCTATTGGTCCCCTCACTTACCAGAATATTTTTTTTAGAATAGATCCAAAAAGACCTGTCAGATCAATAGACTAAAATCTTTTAGCTGTCCCTCACTCCCATTTCAAAACACGAGGTGACTTTCTGTACTGTACGGACAGTACAGAAAGTCAAAGAGAGACGAGTACAGAGCAATTAAACACTGGATTCAAGACATGGCTTCTTACCAAAGTGAAAATACTGCTCTCCAAATATCCCAACAACACGAAAGGACGTAGGCCTACAGTCGCCCGCTTTTCTACAGCAACCGACTCAATAAATAGCCGACTAGCGACTCAATAAATAACCTCTGCTAGCTGTTAAACTGTTAAGCTAACGTTACGTAGTCTACTTGCCTAGCTAGCGAACATGCCGGTCAGTACCCCCCTACATACACACACACACACACACATTCAGTATGCCGTTCGGCCGTGTAATTTTATGTACAATGATTGCTATTACATAATGTTGTGTGCCATTGTTTGCTATGTTGAGAGTAAGTTGTGGGTAATTAATTGTTTCAATAAATGTTTGTTTCTAAGAAGGGTATGCTCAGTTAATGGGTCCCCACTCAATAGTAAACCATTAACAGCTTTCCATAGTGTTCTAATGTCACAGTTCGAGTGGGGGTGGCAGAAACCAAACGCAGGTTGGAGAACAATATTAATTAATTGAAACAATGCACACTCACAAGTACAGCAACAAGTACAGCAAACAATAACCGACAAAGACGGAGAAACAGAGGGATACATATACTCTAGCTAATTAGGGGAATAAGCACCAGGTGTGTGTAATGACAAGACATATAGTGAAAAGAAACCTCAGGAAGCATAGCAGGGCCATCAAACCCTGACAGTATCCCCCCCCCTTCCCCCAAAGCCCCGGCTACCAGACGGGGCCACCACCCAACCCGAGGGAGGGAAGGGGGGAAAAGCCAACTCTCCAGCTGCTGGAACCCCCAGAGGGGGCTGAGCCGCCAGAACAGACCAGGGGAAGCGAAGCCGTCGGAACCTCCAGAGAGGGCGTGTCGTGAGATTATATTTTAGGGACATCGGAAATATATTAATTCAGACAAGTCTTAGGCTGCATCCAAATACCCGTACTTGTCTACTATATACAGATGTCTGACATCTAAATTGGTGCCTTTGACATCGTTATGCGTCGCTATGAGTACTTGAGAAGGCCAGTAGAGGCGCCAGGGTTCTAATTATTGTAACTATGTAAAATGCAGACGAACTGTACGTCTCTCGCTCTACAGGATCAGCGAGAGAGCCATACAGTGGATCATAACATAGTAGCTTTTATGTATAATTTACATTCAGATTTTGTCTTAATTCATTTTTTAACCGGTCTTTTTGTGCTCTCCATCTTTTGAACATTGCATTCAGTGACACCAGATTTCTTGGCTGCTTGAGAGTTGTTTGATGACTCTGCTGCATTAATCACAATTATTTTAAAATTAGCATCGTAACTCCTCCTCAGTTATTTTATTTGACCTACTTTTAGCCGCTTTGTTTAAGACTATCGCTGTGTCTTTTCATATTTTATGCATCTGTATGCTAGTAGCAAGGCACGGTAGATAAGTGCAAAAACGTATAATCTTACAACTAATGTACGCCATTTGTCTAGACCCCGAATTTAAGACAACGTAACTTTTTAAGACTCATTTAAAGAAAAAAAAACACTGTCTTATATTCGTACCAATATGGTAATATATCCATGGTTGTAGCCTTTGGGAGTGTATGTATTTACGACACTCAGACGTTACGCTTTACAGCACTTAACTACAGTACTACAGTTTAGTAAAGTGCTGTACTTAGTCTGGGAAGTGCATTGTGCATCGCACGAGTGATTCTTTTGGGACATTGATGGTGCTGTTGGCAGCAGATCAGTAACGAAGTGAGGGAGGCAGAGCATTTTGCACTCATGGTAGATGAGAGTAAAGACATGAAAAAGAGAGAGCAAATTTCTGTCATGGTGCGTTATTTAAATAAAGAAGCAGTTGTAGGCCTACACGAGGAATTCCTGGATTTTACCCCAGCTGACGGACTGGATGCAGACTCTTTACTGAAAAGTATAAAAAATACTCTCAGTCATGGCAACATTGACCTCAATGGATGTATCGGGCTGTGTTACGACGGCGCGGCCGTAATGTCAGGCTGTAACAACGGGGTGCAAGAAAAGCTTCGTTAAGAGGTACCACAAGCACTATATATACACTGCCATGCGCATAGGCTAAATTTGGTTTTGGTGGATTGTGTAAACAATGTCACAACTGCAGCTGAGTTTTTTAAAATGGTGCAAATGCTGTATAATTTTTTCTCTGGGTCCGTTGTGCTACCAGCTGGAAGGTTGTTGGTTTGAACCCCAGTTGTTAACCTACCTGCAAGATGCTCACACCTGGCACATGGCAGCGATCACCATTGGTGTATAAATGACTGGGTGAATGTCAGGCAAAATACTGTAAAGCGCTTTGGATAAAAGCGCTATATAAATGAATAAATATGGGAAATTACCATTTACCATAATGGGTGTGACAGCCACAGCCAAAGACTTTTCTTAACAAACAGTCTATACTACCAATGTCCCGGCATTATGCAATTTGTGAAGATAATTTGGATCAATGCTTTTGCCAACAATCATAATAACAGGCGCATTGTTCTTCAATGAAGACGTCTACTGGTGAGTGAAGGGATACTGTATATATGTATTACGCTATATTATAGCCCTTTTATAGTAATTGAGTGTGGAAATTCAGTGCAGGGTAAAGGGGAGTTACCATTTTTGGAACACTTTTCCGGCTCCCCTCCCCCTTCTCCCCCTTCTACCCCTCTCTTACCTGAAGAGCATAAAGTAATAAATTCTCGTGCTTTGCTGATTTTACAGTACAAAGTTGGTCAATGTTATAACTGTGTAGTAAGGTTGTGTTGAGATTCTGGTGTAATAATTATGTTTTTTTACAAGTAATTATTCTGAAGTTCGAGAGTTGTTAACTTCTGCTAATGATTGTACATTTAAGATAGCTCCTCCGTGTTTTATATACAGTTCTGTGGCAATGTCTCTACAGGTGTTAGAATCGCTTTTCACCTTGAGTTGAGAGCCTGTGTTTATTTCTGTTTATGCAGGTATGTAACGAGGTTATAATATTATTTTTGTTAATTTGTATCTAGTAGAAATTGTTTAGGTAATTTAGATTCTAGGATTTTAACTGGATTTATTTTTATTGTAATAATGGTGTTGGTCCATATCCACTGTGTGGGGATGTACCGCTCTCCCTCTCTTACTGTTGCCTGAAGAGCACGGTGTTTGTATCGCTTTTCACCCTGAGTTGAGAGCCTGCGTTTATTTCTGTTTATGTAGGTGGACAAAATAAACTACCATTCAATCTACAGTCGTGGTCACATCATTATTACACAACGCAGAGTGAGCCCTGTTACACTGGCATAGGGCAGACAGTATATAGCCTATTACCATAGCATGCTTTTTTCCACATGCTTAACCATTCTTTATTTATATTTGGTAATCTGTAATATGTTCTTTGTTCTATTCGTAACTAAACGGATATAGGCCTGCAGCCTGTTACGTTTTTGTTAGGCTATAGAAATGTCTGTGAACGTTATGGCTTGTGTTAATCTCACTTTTGTAAATATTTATTTTTCATAATCTGGATCGTTAGTATGATACGATCTTTTTAGACCAACAGCAGTGTGTTTGTGTGAGCGCATTAAGTGTGTGTGCCCACAGTGTGTGCGTTGTTTTGAACCAAATCTGATTTGCCGAACTGTGTGCTGTAGTATAGGCTATTGCTCATCGTGTATGGACAGTATCGCCGGGGGATACAGCAACAACAACAACCGACACCCCGCTAATACCCAAACCCCGGGCTGGGCAACGGTTTAAGAAACGTGTTGGCAGCGGGCAGCTAGCGGGGTCACCCCAACCATCCACATCACACAATGCTGACAGGCTCCTCATAGCTCCGCGAGCCCCTGGCTGGAAGAAACGACTCATTACAGATGAGCTGCAACCACCCATCAGAACAAGTACTCCTATCGGCCCCCCGAAAGCATACTCCATCACAAAAGCTACGAGTAAGCGTGGGAAATAGGGATATTAATAATCAATCTAGCAAATGTTATGCCACGTTATGTTAACCATATACGATTCATGTAAACCCCCCACAGATGCAAAACTGAAGCCTCTGAAGACCCATTCTACAGGACAGATGCCCACAGCAGCCTGTATAACTCCGCCATTCGACCAACTGCAGGGTCTACAAACACCAACCAACAACGAAACACCTAAAGACGTCACCGGCTGCAGCCAACAAGAGCGAGAAGACGGACCACGCACCCGCCCTCGGACACGCGATGTGGCTTGTGGTAATTACGCTGAATTTCGATGGATGCGATCGTAACATTATTAAGTACATAACACAGTGTATGAACAGTCTAGATTTGTATAAACTTAGAAATACTGCATTTACTAGTTGTCTCACAAGAGCCCTTCAGGGGCTAAATGTAGCCACTACGCAGATAGATGTCACGCTTGATTATCCAGGAGCTAGCATCCCACAGCGTTTGGTTGGTCTATAGCATTACCAATATCACACAACAAAAAAAGCAAGCTGTTAGGATACGGCCCGGGGGAGGCGGACCCAATTGTGGGAAGGAGAGGCAGTAGACAGGAGAAGTAAATAATACAGTCTTTAATACTTATTATGGAGGAGTCAGCAGGTGTTGGAACAACCGCTGGTGAGGGTCGTAGGGTTGCAGCGTGGCAAGTGCTGACGACGAGTAGCAGCGTGGTAAACGCTAACGACGAGCAGCAGCGTAGTAATGCAGGTGGCGGGTTGCAGCGCGGCAAGTGCTGACGTCGAGTGGCAGCGTGGTAGTCGCTGGAGGCGAAGGACTGAGTTCCAGACGGGCTGCGGCAAGGAGCGGACAGACGTGACTGTCGGGATCACTGGAACATGCACGCCGAGGATTGCAACGAACTGGCAACAGGTGCTGGGGAGGATTGTCTCTTAAACCCTCCTCCCAGGAAGCGGAGGAGAAGCTTCTGCACGTGTGGCTAATCGAGAGCCGAAGACGTGCTGGGGACGCTGTCCGGTGCTGAACCGGTGGCTCGGCGTGGTCTGCTGCCGGAGCGGCCGCGAACCGTGACACAAGCGCTATATATCAGATTTTAGACGCTCACTGCAATAGAATGAATGACATCGAGGCAGGACTGAGGTATACAGTGCTCTAGTCTCGATCATCGGTGTATATGATAAGGTGTAACATTCGAGGGGTATAAAATAAGAAAAAAATTTTAAAAAGCTATAAAAAAAAAATTTAAAAAAATAAAATAAATAAAAAACATGGCTCATATAGGAATGTACACTCGCACCCAAATAAACCATAAGCTAACAGCCCTCTGGAACCGAG
The DNA here is from genome assembly GCA_026546735.1 of Forbesichthys agassizii. NCBI lineage: Eukaryota > Metazoa > Chordata > Actinopteri > Percopsiformes > Amblyopsidae > Forbesichthys > Forbesichthys agassizii. The sequence continues at coordinate 1,049 of JAODLL010083308.1, read as the reverse complement.
CTATGCTCACAATCCAAGATAGATTTTTATTGGAAGGCCTAACTAGTGAGGATTTCGATGAAAGCGATACAACCACACTCCTTGCTAACCTCCACGCATGCGTTAATGGTAGCTTGTCAAACATCATCGACTTAAATACGCAATCACACGATTCTAATAATGCTGATATGGTTTCGGAGCATTCTGACAATTCGGAGCATTCTGACAATTTCAATTAGAATACAACGGGTGTTATTTTCATGGTTGTGAAACATGCCACCACTCTGCAGACATATGCCCGCTTACAAAACTACCATTTGGCGAGATGTATCGTGCCACGATGGACCGCACTAAAAGTTACGTTCAAGGTATAAGTTAAATCTTGTTACAATGTGGGAGCATGAGTGGAATGTTGTGAAAAAGTCTAATATCGAGGTACAGTCGTTTCTACACGATTACAATGCTCCTGAACCATTCAACCCGCGGGCTAGTCTGTATGGGGGGGCGGGTTAACGCTATACAGCTTCGTTACACAGCCAGCGATGACGAAACAATTCATTATGTGGATTTTACTAGTCTGTATCCATGTAACATGACATTTTATCATCCTCTAGGCCACCCCCACATCATAACAGACAACTTTGCAGATGTAGGCAGCTACTACGGACTGATTCAATGTGTTGTAGCGCCCCCTAGTGTTCACTCTATGCCGCACATGCGAATAACCAGACTGGGGTTTGCTGTCAAAATGACGAAGAACGATCTCTGCCTGGTATATGGACAACACTGGAATTACAGCGTGCCTTAGACCGGGGGTACACTGTGTGTAAAATCGTTGAGGTATGGCAATTTGATAAAAAGAGTAACACTATTTTTCAGGCGTACATGAAAAGCTTCATCTGGGGTAAACAAGAATCGAGCGGGTGTCCTAGCACTATAAACACTGAAGCAGGTCAAACAGGCATACATCCAGGAGTATCACGAAAAGCCAGATGTGTTGCTAGACGCCACTAAAATCCGTCTCAATCTAGCCAAAAGGCAAGTGGCGAAGCTGTTTTTGAATGCTTTAT
>JAODLL010083307.1:0-14482 GCA_026546735.1 Forbesichthys agassizii | reverse complement strand
AGTAACACAATCAAAGTGGTGCAGACCGCACACAACAATATCCTAGCCTTCACAATGTGTTTACAATGTGGGTCGCTTCTTCTGGCATATGGCATTGAAGGCAGAGGTGTTTTAATCTTGACCAAGCTCAAATATCAACAAACTTTCTCCAGAATGACTGACTATACCTTTAACTACAGTAACCACGAGTCAGTGTACAGGTGAAGGGTGAAGGGTTAGGCTAGATCAAATGCCAGTTGATAGGTGTATGAGGTGACTTAATGCTCCGTTGGTAAAGTATTTTTTTAGTATTTTTAAAATACAGAAATACAGTAGTTTATTTTGATACATTGCCCTGCTGTATTTTGTACTCAATTTGATACTTACAATTAGGCTATATATATATATATATATATATATATATATATTACTGCTGTTTAATTTGATTCCCTTTCATTTCATAAACAGCCAGTGCATAGCTGTGTAACCTAATGTTGGCACATATTTGCATCATACCCACCTTGCACCTTGCAACACTTTCCCACGGCTATGCATCGGCTCGCAAGATTAACAAATACATAATAAACAATTGTACGTTAAGCATTCATAATGATAGATTAATAAATTAAGGGGAAACTATTATTTTACCTGAAGTATGTTGTATTCTGACTTCACTGCCTTGACCACACTCTGTTTATCTGAATCAAAATGCTCCTTCACTGCGATGTGCATCCCGGTTGTCAAATCGACACACTTCAGCACTCTGCCAAAGCATCCTTCACCAAGCACTCGAATGGGTTTGTAATTCTCCATTTTTCCTAAAAGCATTATAAGTGAGAAATATATTAACAGGGTACTATAATGTCCACATTTATCAACGCATCATGGGTGATTCTTCAATTGGGGCACATTTGACCATGCATCTTAACTATTGAAAATACGAATTAAATTAAATTCATTATTGTGGCAGTAATGACATTGTGATGTGGTATAATGTTTTGGTAGTCACAATAATGGAACAATTGGCACATTATAATCAACTAAAATAGAGAAATTATACACAAAATCTTAAAGTAGCCTAGAGTTGTTGACAGGAGAATCAGATGTAACAACAACATCAAACTATGGCTATGTTTGCATAGCAAGACAACTGGAGATATGTGGGCATTTAGGTGTCTTATCCAAATTCCTGCCCAATCCTATTTATTATATTAATTTATACTTGCATTTAATTGTAAAATCACAAAAATATGCTTCTATAACTTTATTTATATATCTAAACTGTTACAAATATTACACACTATCGTAAATCTTCACTTCACTGGATTCTGACGCTGTGTTTCCCTGTTGCTATGGCTTCTCATCCACGACATGACCCGCCCTACTCTGCCTCTGATTGGATCAATTATTAAGCGCGTCGCTCCCTAGTGCGAAATCTTATTCTTACTACAACATCTATTAAACACATATGTGAATTTTTCATTTGTGTTCAAACAATATTGCCATAACCGAATATATTTTAATGCCACCGAATAAGTATACTCTATTATCAGAAGGAATACATATTTACATTACTCATAATTAGACACCAAAATGTATCGAGTCCTAATTTCCATGGTTACCGTACAACACAAAGGTTTACCCTTACAAATTGACTAGTGTTTCAGTGACTGATTCGTTTCAGTTAGTGAAAATACTTGCTTTTTATTTTTAATATAGGCCAGTGTTGTATTTAGTATGTTTTATGTTCTCTAATGAACCCTTTATTTGACAATACAATTTATTTTAACTAAATTATCAGCCTATTACACACTATCGTAAATCTTCACTTCACTGGATTCTGACGCTGTGTTTCCCTGTTGCCATGGCGTCTCATCCACGACATGACCCGCCCTACTCTGCCTCTGATTGGATCAATTATTAAGCGCGTCGCTCCCTAGTGCGAAATCTTATTCTTACTACAACATCTATTAAACACATATGTGAATTTTTCATTTGTGTTCAAACAATATTGCCATAACCGAATATATTTTAATGCCACCGAATAAGTATACTCTATTATCAGAAGGAATACATATTTACATTACTCATAATTAGACACCAAAATGTATTATGAGACTTAATTTCCATGGTTACCGTACAACACAAAGCTTTACCCTTACAAATTGACTAGTGTTTCAGTGACTGATTCGTTTCAGTTAGTGAAAATGCTTGCTTTTTATTTTTAATATAGGCCTGTGTTGTATTTAGTATGTTTTATGTTCTCTAATGAACGCTGCATTTGACAATACAATTTATTTTAACTAAATGATCAGCCTAATACACACTATCGTAAATCTTCACTTCAATGGATTCGGACGTTGTGTTTCCCTGTTGCTATGGCTTCTCATCCACGACATGACCCGCCCTACTCTGCCTCTGATTGGATCAATTATTAAGCGCGTCGCTCCCTAGTGCGAAATCTTATTCTTACTACAACATCTATTAAACACAAATGTGAATTTTTCATTTGTGTTCAAACAATATTGCCATAACCGCATACATTGTAATGCCAGTGAATAAGTATACTCTATTATCAGAAGGAATACATATTTACATTACTCATAATTAGACACCAACATGTATTATGAGTCCTAATTTCCATGGTTACCGTACAACATAAAGAGTTGCCCTTAAAAAATTACTACATAAAAATGCAAAATATGTATAGATATGAACCCAAGCAATACATTATATGTCTTTTTAAGAGGTTATAAAAACACAGTGTGATATTCCAATATAATGTACCGGTACGGTAGGGCTACGGTATGGCATCAGGGCCAGCCCAGAAAAGGGCAAAGTAGCAAAATACAAAAATTGTAAAGCATCATTATTTTGGTGTGCAATACATAACTGTTTTCATAAACAGCTGTTTCTTTAGTAGTAAAGTATTTCTAACATTAAGTTATACAGTACCGGACATATTCCCACACGGCCAAAAGTGTTTCAGTGACTAATTGGTTTCAATTAGTAAAAATGCTTGCTTTTTATTTTTAATGTATGCCTATGTGTTGTATTTAATGTTTTGTGTTCTCTTATAAACCCTGAATTTGAAAATACAATTGATTTTAACTTAATTATCAACCTACTTCACACTACCGTAAAAGTTTCACTTCCAAGTTGATTTGAGGTTGTTTCAATGCTGTGTTTTGTTGTTGCCATGGCGTTTTATACACGACATGACCCGCCCTACTCTGCCTGCTCTATTCTGATTGGATACATTCCAGGTGTCACTCACTAATCCCTCTGCAGTTACATTTTGGGGCAAATCTTTGAATCTTTGAATCAGAATCCAAGATCTAGATAATTTTATAAAAGTATGTGCCTCTGTAACGTAGCCTAACATGATTGAAAGAAAGACATTTTTACAGTCCGTAATCAAATTAATGTGGGATTATATCACGTATCATAAATGATCGAAAAAAACAAACATTTCATACATTTAATCTAGTTCAATACGATAGGCGCTTGTGATATAGTGGGATTGCCTGTTCTAATTCCATTTTTTACAATATTTTCTAATACATTTATGAATCAGTGGGATGATTTACGCAAGTAGCTATAGGTTACATGCAGATTACTATTAACAAATTAACTTTACAGACAGTAGATTGAGTCTCTTGCTCAAAATGGTGCATGTGATCAAAGACTGAGTTAGATGACTCATCTGGTTAATTGTAGTGATTACATGAACGGTTAGTTCACCGTCTGGTTAAAATGATTAAATGTTAGTGGGTAAGGTTAAATGTTGGGGTTTGTTTGCCCTCGTTAAGACTAGGTGTTAGTTTACCCTAAACGATCAGATGCACGCACTAGAGACGGCAAAGATTCTGATTTTTTATTCTAAAATGTTATTTTTATATCGCAATTTCTGTTTCATTAGCATTACCGCCATCGACTGGACTAGATTGTGGATGGATCGCAAACTTTAAAGTGCATACCGCCCCCTACTGTAGTGTGTAACGTTATCACATTAACTAAATTCTTAGCCATCAAACTTGTGGAGCCTGCCAGTCTTTCTCACTTTGTTTGGTTCATTCATCTTTTATAATCTGTGTGGTAATAATACTCAATGACGGGATGGCAAAGTTGACCAAACAATATGAGGTATATCAATTAAAATAATCAGCGTGACAAATTGTATTTTTATGGATGGTGGTTTGTTGTGGATGGTTGAGGGCAATAGTATGCCAAACATCTTCAACGGAAATAAAGATAACTTTCTGCAAAAACATACCATACCAGCAGCCTTGTTACCCAACCTACAAAGTTCTGGACTCTACTCCACAACTGGCATCTTCAACCCCATGTAGTTGGACTACACACGCTTTAACTAAAAAGAAAAGTAGGCGACAAACAAATTGATCTACTGTCCATCACAAGTTAAATAGGGATATTAGCATATTTAAGATAGAACTGACATTTCTTGTAGGTGTAATGTGATAAGATAATAATCTTTAGTCCCTTATCCACCACAGGCGGTTCTGAAACCATGAAGGTAAATATAACCGCTTCAACAACAAAAGCAAAGCAACACATTTGATTGACCAACCATTACCCAACCCACCAGCCTAACAGGAATTCTGACCTCTGACCTCATCTGTGACCTTTCCTCCTCCCATTGCCAACAGCATAAAATAAAAAGATACAAATAAGAAAGAAAGAGTCATGTATATTCATCACTGAAAGGGAATTAAACAAAACATACATTTAAACATTTTCAGTTTTAGGACAAGTTTAAAACTTGCAGATTCAGCAATAATAGAAAGCAATAGATCAGAAACAAAACACGTTATATTCTTATCCAATTAAACTTGAATTAGATGGAATATTACAATAACATAGAACATTACGAAAAAAAATTATAAAATTGAATACTCAAAAATAATTCAAGTAAATCGGCTTGTATATTAGGCTGCTGCTGTGGGTTCTCCAACCTCTTTAGATCCTCTTTGACCACCTAAAACACATTCCTGTATGCAGGTCAGGGAGAGGAGATGCAGTACATCAATACAGGCAAAATAAGTGTCCAGCAGCAAATTCTCCCTTTGAGGAAAGTTCTGGAAGGCCCAGAATAAAAGGAACCCACTCAACAAAAAGACACAACGGTTTCCAGGAGTCCGTCTGCTGTAGTGCTATATTTGGTACTATTAAACCCTATGAAACAAGACCAATTGAAAACGAGACCATTTTTTTAAAGGCGATGTAAATTAACAATATGAGAAACTATACTTGAACGGTTACAATTAGGATTAACAACAAATATAGATTAATTCAATATTGTTCCAGGTCCTAAAAACACAAATTAAGGCACGTCATATATTTTACAAAACAAGATGAAATCTTTAAATCAATATCCTTGATAATTTGGTCAAGGCACTTAATATTAATATGATAATCTCTATGATGCACAATAACTTGTTATAAAGAGTTGCCTGCACAATAAATAAAAGTATAAATACAGTATAAATCTAGTTAAAACACTCTATACAGCAGTCATGTCCAAACTCTTGGTTTGAAATGACGGTGTGTGCGTGTAATATTTGGTGGACATCTGAGCAATGGCAAACTTAACTGGTCCACAGTAAACCCTTTACTTAGAAAATAAAGTACCAGCTGATTTGATTCTTTGGAGGAGCAAAAACATATTTGGCTTTTGTACTGCCTGAACCTGGTTGGTCCACCTATGCACTGGGGCCGCTTCAGGGCCAGACACTTGCAGGAAATCCAGTCCAACTGGGTTTCCTTGTGGACGGGATGTAGCGCTCGTACTCCAACGTCTACAAGACTTTGGAGGCACCGCATCCAGGCACGTTGTCGGAGCGTTTGCAGTATGGCAGCCACAGCCTTGTCTGCAGGGTGCTTACAGAGCGGTCTCGAAGATAACCAGGTTCCCTTCTGGCGTCCTGGCATGCCTGTTGCCTACATTCGAACAGCTTCTGCGTTCGTAGGCCTGAAAGCAAGACGTTAGGTGCGTTCAGAATTGGCGAACGTTTGCAAACATATTTAAACATTTTTGCGTTTGCACTGTGTTCGCCACCAATTCAACTATTGCTGATGGAGTTCAGTTGCAGAGGGCGGCTCACCTCTTTGGCTGCTTCCAGGAGACCCGATGCCTCTTGCTTGCCCGTCTGCTGAACCATCTTGTAGAAGATGCCATGCGGGTCTTGGAGCAGGCGGTACGGCTCATCGTAGGCTTGGATCTTACCCGCGTCCAGAACCTGATGGAAACAGAGAAGGAAAGTTTGCCATTCCGTTCAGTCAACGTTAAGTGACTGTCACTTCTCTGGGATATATCGCACGGTGCGATGGGGGAAAACAACGCATGTACACCGCTCTGGTGTTGTCAAGGGGAAGCCGTGTTACCATTATGCGGTCGCTGTCTATGATGGTGTTGAGGCGATGTGCGATGGTGAGGACAGTGCACTCCCGGAACTTGTCTCTGATGGTGTGCTGGATCAGCTCGTCCGTCCTGCAAAGACGAACACAACACAGCGGTTGGTGGGAAAGCCCGGTGTTACCGCCACTAGCACGGATGGGATTTAAGGCCGGTTTAAGGGAGGCTCTCCTCGAGTCTTAGAATACTGCCTCTTTGTTGATACTGGTGCTTCTAGCTTTATTACCCGATATTGCACGGCACATGTCAGATCAAGTATGTTGTAAATGTACGACGCCTCGTTAACTCCAATGACGTGTTTCTGTCATCATCCTAACAACATGCTTGTTCCCTACGGCATCTGGTGTATGATATCTTCTGCTGTTGACGCGTACTGAACATGAAAATCTGAGTTTTCATGACCTTCCATGACCTATACAGCAAAGATTAACAAGCTGACAATGAATGTGATATTTTGCCAAGGTACTACAAACGTAAACATTCAACCTAGTGATACATTCGGTTTGTAAAGAGGGGGGTTCAAATGTTGGGGGAAGAAATGTTTTAGTGTCACTCAATTTGACTGCATTCTGGTCAAATATAATGCACAAATGTGAGCCTAATCTCCTTACATTTTTGGAAACATTTCTTTATTTATGTAAAGGACAACATAATTGTTGTAATTTGTTGGGCCACTCATAAATCTAATAAAAATGTAACCATGCTGCAAATAATATACATTGATATTCCATGGTACGACTAGGACAATTCCCTGATTTTCCATGTCTGGAATAGACCATTTTCCACAATAGTCCACAACATTCCATAAATCCCATGACCAGTGGGAAACCTGCATTCGAGGCAGCCTGTGAACCGTACCGGGGGTCGACGTTGGCCGTGGCCTCGTCGATGACCAGGACGCGGTTCTTCCGCAAGATGGCTCGGGCCAGGCAAACCAGTTGCCGCTGGCCCACGCTGAAGTTGGAGCCCGACTCGGCCAGGACCGTCTCCAGCCGGCCTGGCAGGTCCTCCACCACCGACTTCAACTGGACCTGGAGCACGGAGAGAACATACTCATCTAGAAGGCTCTAGAACGTGCGTTTACTGTGTGTGTGCGCTCTAACCAGGGTTCCCACTGTCAAATCAAATGTCATATTGACTTTTCCTTTCACTTTCACTAACTATATGTGAATTTCACAGAGATAAAATCCTCATGTGCGTTTACTGTGTGTGGTACAATCATGTACAACGCTTTCAGTGGCCAGAAGGTTATGGTAAATGGACTGCATTTATATAGCGCTTTTTCAACCTTCTGGCCACTCACAGCGCTGTATAGTATTGCCTCACACTCACCCAGTCACACACACATTCACACACCGATGGTGATTGCCGCCATGCAAGGCCCTGTAAGGATGCTTACAGGTAGGTCAACACCAGGGTTCGAACCTATGACCTTCTGGCTTGGAACTCAACACCCAGATCACTAGATCTTGTTTGGCCCACCTAGAATGTGTTTTTCTTGTTAGGGTTCCCACTGTAAAGACAAACTTAGAATTCACCGACTCTTCCCTGACATTCAGTGATTTACAGGCCAATGTTCCGTTAACCACATTGGACCTAACAGGCCACCAGATCGATGTGGTTGTAAAAGGGGCCGCCGGCGTGGGGGTGATGAACAAACTGAAACTTAATGTGGTGATAATTCACGTAGTTACTACTCCTCATGGACACATTCAGGCCAATACATTCCAGATTTGTTAAGGCATCTTAAAATGTTATTTAACGTCCAGTAACATTTGGATGAATGGTAACAAAAATGTAAACATGCTACAACACAATTCCCCTGATATTCGATGATTTGACCCCCCACCCCCCCAAAAAAACCCCACTTTTGACATGTCTATTTATTTTTTTAAATATAATTCCACCCTGCTTGTGTGTGTGTGTGTGTGTGAGCGTGTGCTCTAGCGGCCCCCTGCTGGACAGCGTTGTGATTACACGTGTGCAGTCTAACGGGCAAGCTAACTAACTGTGTTGCGGTGGCACTCGCCTCCTGCAGAGAGTTCCAGAGCTCCTCATCAGTGTGTTGGCTGAAAGGGTCCAGGTTCTTCCTCATGCTGCCGGTGAACAACACTGGGTCCTGTGGGCATGGGGGGGAGGAGGAGTCTCAGAGCGGGTTATTGATCCATTCACACTGAACTTGAAGTTATTAGCAAATACTCAAGTACCCAATACATTTTATTTGAAATGTAAACCGATGCATTTATTGACTACTAATTGCAGAACATTGTGGTTATGTATCTGTATTAATGTATTCAAACTGGCCACCAAGCACTTTCCTGTGTCTCCATGAACCATGTGTGACCAGTGAACGTTTTGCACTTCCGTTAGTGCGACTGTCTCTTATACATGGCTTTGGGCCTGACCATATGTTGCTATGGTGATATCATATTATTAAAATATAAATATAAAATATATTCAGTACCAATATATTGCGGCTAATATTTAATTTAATTACTTTAGTATTGTTCCACCACAATTATTATCTTTGTGTTGTCCAGACATATTATATATACATATTTACTTAACTTGTGTGAGGGAGCAGCTATGACCGATATTATACTACGTACCGAGCCGTACTAGCTACGCAACACCTGCTTGTAAATGATGTTGCGAAAGATAAAATCTTTTAACCTTTGTACTGCAATGTCGTCTACAGTTACCGCCATTGTTTTGCCAACCAAATGTTTCTATTGCAGTCTGCTCTGTTCCATGGAGGTGCAGCTTAACGGGCGGGTTTCTATCTCCGCAGAAGATGACGGTAGCTCAACGCTACCTGAGGGATGATGGAGATCTTCTGGCGCAGGTCGTGGAGGCCTATCTCAGACGTCAGGACGCCGTCGATGCAGATCCTGCCCTCCGGCTCTGCCAGGCGGAACAGGGCGGACACCATGGAGCTTTTGCCCGCGCCCGTCCTGCCCACGATGCCAACCTGGCGACGACCATGCGGAAACCATGGCAACGTGGGTGGGTGACAGCAGAACAACAGTCAACACATTTGTTGCATTTGTTACAAGAATTGCAGCTCAATTAAAGCAACAAATTCAACCTATTTGTTGCTTTAATTGAGCTGCCATTCTTGTAATTAATTATCATTATAAGCATTTACAAATGCTGACGTCATCAAATGCTGATATTTATGCTTTCCAGGCTAGCTAACACTATATCAAGCCAAGTGTTATATTACTGTTATATTATAATTTATAACATTTAGGGGATTACTGAGATATGGGGAAGTAACTGCAGCCTAATAAAACATTTGAATAAAAATACATGTGTAAAAAAACAGAAATATTTGGGACACATTTAGCATTGCTGAACAACCCCCCGAAACAAAAAAAAAACAAAACTTATTTTAACAATTAAACTTGCAACCAAGATGGCCGACCTTCTCTCTGGGTCTGAAGATGGCCTTCATGTCTTTCAGGACATGCGGCCCGTCGGGGCTGTAGGAGAAGTTAACCTGCTCGAAGCTGACCAGGCCTTGGCTGGGCCAGTCTGGCGGTGGGCGCTTCTGGGTTTCCCAGGGCGCCTCACTCTCCAGGTCTGTGTACTCCACCACCCTTTCCACAGATGTCATCTGGAGGGAGGAGAGCGTGGATGAGAATGCGTCATAGGTCGGCTATAGGTGTGTGAAATGAGGATTTAGGCTGCACAGCCACAGAGTCCCTCCCCCAAGGTTTTCACAAAGGTCTGAATGTCTGTGATTTGATTATTCGTTTTATAGCGCATTGCCCTCAGACACATCCTGCATCCTATGCATCTCCTGCCTAAAAGACCACGTAAGACTCAAACTAAGACTTACTTGTTTAAGTTACATGTATCGCCCACGCCACCACGCCCAGCTTTGTCCCAAGGTAGACAGACTGGCTGGCAGGTAGCACTTTGTTGGGAAACTTTAAAGTCACCTTTAGTTTTGTGTGTAAGCGCTCAGTGAACTGCAGCTTTCCTCTCGCACAACACACGTCACCAAAACAATACTCTCTTCGGCTTGAGGATTGTGGCGCGAAAATGTCATGACAGTTACGCCACAAAGGGTTTGTAGTCTTACTAATTACATATATTCGCAGTCTTATACTTCAACAAATGCACGACAAACTGAGATATTCTTAACTCTGAGAATTTTCTTTTAAATAGACAAACATCACATGTGTATGTGATTTTTAAATAATTGTATTCTTGCCGTTGACTACAATACATATTTTTCTAAACTAAGGTCCCATAATGTGGAAGTGACTTCGGCTCGCCATTGACTTGACCAGCACTAACCGTGCGATAGACTAACCGATAGGTACGGTAACCGTTGATAGATACTATAGCACTGACTGATAGACTAACCGATATACGGTAACTGTGGATAGACAGCGCTGACTGACTAAACTGTCAAGTCAGAAGTAACTTTACTGGCAATGGTGGCGAGAAAGCAATGCCGGTGATTAAGCTTATCAATCGGTTCCTCACAGGCAAATTAAACAAGACAAACATTACCATGTTCTCCACCTCTGCGCTCTGTCTGACGCCCCACTGGAACATGCCCATGAGCGTGATGGCGTAGGTGAGGGCCAAGCCCACAGCTCCTGCTTCCAGCTCTGGCACAGAACACATGGGAGAGAAGGTCATTCACCTTTTTTAAAATATATTTTATTACAGCTTATTTGCTTTTTTTGTTAGATTAGGCAGTGAAGGAGATATTGGGAAATAACCGCAGGCCGCATTCCAACACAGGTCTCCTAATAAGGCCCCTAAGGGCATGGAGTTATCGCATGCGCCACAGCTCCGCCCTGGGAAGGTCACCTTGGAGAGGACACTAGCCTGGCTCTGCCCAACTATGGCTCTCAGCTCACACCGCGGAGGGTGGACCAATCAGGGAAGTCTGACGACGTTGTAAAGTGTGTTTCAAAATGGTGGCAAAGCTAGATGAAGCGGTCTAAACCGCTTTAGCGCTGTAAAAGTATTTTGGGTCTGTTACACCAGACTAGGAAAACACCGGCTCTTGAATAGCAGTAATAATTACATTTGAAAGCATAGATCTTTATGATTTATCTAGAAAACATCTTATACTTAAAATATTTGTACATTATTCATTGCGAGCAGCAACTTTGACGATCAATTCGCAGAACACAAATTAACCTAATCCACGGTAGTGTTTATATTATGATTACAACATGTGGGCGGATTCTTACGATCTCTGAGCAGCAGGCAGCCGAATGTGGCGATGGTGACAAAGATGGAGCAAATGCCATCTAGGCGTAGTGCAAACCAGCGCGACGTGGTCAGAAAGAGGAACCAGGACTCTGCGGGGAGGAAGAACAATGGACAAAGCAACACTATGAGCAGCTAAAGGTAACAAAAACACCTCTCTCCCTCAGAAGCCCCACCCCACACATTGTCTTTGTTTGAGGTTTACACCACTTTGTTAATTTGTTTGTGCTCCTAGTAACGGAACCAGGGCTGTGTGGACGTGCCGGATAAATGTTTTAACACGCACACAGAACGGACCGTGAGGAGATGTTTGGTGGACTTGACAAAAAGTGTATTAGCTAACAATGGTTTAATTAAACCGACGTGGGCTTTGATGGCAAAATCTAAAGCAACCCCTCATTTTAGCTTTTTATATATCAAGATACATTAATGCTCTCCTTTCATAGGCTAATTCTTTCTGGCTACTAGATACTACAGTGAGGTTGGCTCCCTCTGCTGGTGACTCAAGACACTGCCGTTCAGCTTTATAAAACGTTTCAGCTAAAAGCTTAATCAAAGTCATTTTTCGAATTGTAAGCAACAGAATATTTATGCAGAACTGAAGAATGGGTGGAAGAGTATAGATATAAGATCTCCGTAAAGATTTAAGATCAATGCAACAGACCAGAGAGTGAAATTCTGCATTATGAAACAAGCAACAACCTCCTAGTCTAATCAGTATAGAATAAATAACATTTTGAATATTTTGGAGCAAATTATAATTTAAATAACTGTTTTTCATAAGACTTTATTATTATTATTATTATTTTAAATAGAAAAGGTCTAGTCCCAGATGCTGCTCTCCAGCCCCTCTACAGTTGCTCCCTGTGGCTTTGACAAACATCATATATAACAATCTAGGGTTTAAGTGCTTTATTTAAAAATAAAGTCATTGCGGGAAAGCATGACTCGCACCCCCCTAGCATTTCACTGTCCTCCCCCCAGATCCAAAATCACTCCTGGGAAAAAGGTGACTGAATTCTCATTTAGGTCTACTAGTAATATTTGCAAGCTAACTTAGTATAATAATTTTCTGCGGCTCCAGAGAGATACAAATACAATGTTATGGGTGTCCAATGGCTCTTCTGGTAGTAAAGGTTGCAGACCCCTGTGACCTAGTGCGAAGACATTGGTCATACAACACGATTGATGCGTAGGGAGAACCTGAGTGCAGATCTTGATGGGCGTCAAAGATCTTCTGGAAGCGCTGCTCCGCTCTGAAGGCTCGGATGGTCCACAGGCCCTGGAGCGAGGAGGACAGGTGGGAGAACACGGGACTCCGGGCTGCAGGACACACACACACACACACACACACGTAACAGAAGAGGTACATTTATAACAGCTTAATTACTGCACATGCAAAAATCACATTTGACACATACACGCACATACACACACACGTTGACGTGGATCACTATCAGACTCAGGCAGGCCGCTCAAAACTGCTATTTCATCTATATTTATATCACATTTGTAGGGCTGTTCCGAATATAATTTTACAGGTTTCGAATACTTGATGGTATTTCCGAACGAGTATTCGAATATCTCTCAAAAACACCCTTAAAAACACTTAACTATAATTAAGAAGTATAACAGAAATAATCCTCAATTTCTAGCTTCAGTGAGCACACATGTAAAACATAGCCATGCGCTCAAAATGGCCACTTCGATTGACACATCAATTGACCCAGTCAGAGCTGTCAAATAGCATATATCTCCTGTATTAGCCAATAAGAGTGTGTGTTGAATGAATAACCTTGCTCTCTTCTTACAAACGGAGCCAATTGCAATAAATTGTGTTGATGACAGCGTGGGGCAGGGAGGCAATTACATTTCAGCATGTGGGTTTATATGGAGACAGTAGGGATTAATGAGAGAACATGCATGCATAATGTGAAAAACTAATACTCAAATCCCAATATTTAAATCAAATACACACCCAACAAACGAATACCCGAATAATCCAATATTTGAGGCCAGCCCTACATATTTGATCTATATTTATATCACATTTGATGTATGCCTCTCAACCCAACCCATGTAAAGGATGGAGAGTGAGGAACCCCTTCTAAAACCTCACAACAACAACAACAACAACAACACTGGACAGGCACTGATGCATGCTGGGAAACTCACTGGTCCCCTCCAGGCGCTTGACGTCTCTGGCCGTCTGCAGGAAGTAGCGGCGGAGGAGCACAAACACCACGAGGAGCGGCACGACCGGGATGAGGATCCAGGGAATGACGGACGCTGCCACCCCGATCACAGACACTATCTGCAGGAACACCTGCAGATAGTGGGGAAGGGGGGCTTAGTGAGGACACCCTGGAGACATAGACGCACAGGCTTCTGCCCGGAGAACGGGACCGTGGCCACCATGTGGAGACCAGTGGTCATTCTGGAGAAGCACCTCCCCCTCCGATGCCACAGGGTGCTCCCTCAGAAGCTCCACCCCCCCCCCCCCCCCATCCACACACACACATATTGTTGTGTGGTGCGGTCTGCGTAACTTTGTGTTCCCGTTTACAGAGCCTGGGCTGTGTAGCAACACCGATTTCGTTTTCAGCGCGTGCACACACACACACACACACACACACACACACACACACACAACAAGCATCTATCAGACCACAAGAAGATATTTGCAGATTTCTTTACTGACTCTCTGACTCCACCTTTAAGCTCCGTGTTGGCCCACTGGCAATAATGCGTGTAGCTGCACCCCAGCTCTGAGCCTGACTCCACCTTTAAAGTGTAACTGCACCCCAGCTCTGAGCCTGACTCCAC
>JAODLL010083306.1:0-14483 GCA_026546735.1 Forbesichthys agassizii | reverse complement strand
TATATATATATATATATATATATATATATATATATATATATATATATATAGTTCTTTTTCCTTTGTTTTTGTTCTTATGGCTATATGTGGGTTATTACTTTTGGGTGTGTTATATATATAAAATTTACTATTTTACGTGACATGGGTAAAAAATGGTGTAAGTTGTCCACACACACCATGTGGTGCCCAATGCATATCTCAACAACATGGTAAGCCCCAATATGCTTAGGAGCATGCAAAATTGTTATGAAGAAATATTCAGTCAATGTATTGATGACTGATATTTTATATATTTTATATATTTGACATACATTCAGTGGTGTAACAAGGCAACACTGGGTTTCAATGCAGGATAGGCAGTGATGTAGTCATTCAATAACAAAAGTCTTCACCCTAACACTCTAAAGGCTTTCTAAGAAAGGCCATTGACCAAGCTGTAATATTTGACGACTCAGGAAAGAGAACGTGTTGGTCCGAAGGGGCTGGATAAATCTATGGTCAACTAGCCGGCAAGCGCATCACATCTCTCGTCCTGTCTGAAAAGGCCTCGTAAAAAGGGCCCCAATGTGATCACCAGTTACCCTGTAGTTACATCCCTGCATACACGTATTTGGTTTATATTTGTTTGCGAGAACACACAGGCTCTAAAATAGTTAGCAGTTTTTTAATTGCTAAAGTTAACAGTTGCTTGAAAGGGTATTAATTTAATTTCTACAAATTGCAAATGAGTACAGTACACCTCTTGGTTGCACCTGTGCTTCAGAAATATTTTTTAGACAGGAAATTTAATGTATTCTCACTATTCAAATTATAAATATGGCACTGATATATTCTCACCGTAACAGCATAGGTCAGGAGCACGACTGTAATTATCAGCAGGAAGCTTGATATTTCAGTCCATGCTCGTTGCAGTGTAGCTGTCATCATATTCATCTTAGAGTTCAGTCTGAGCAGGTGCCACAGTTTGACTGAAGCCA
Source organism: Forbesichthys agassizii (assembly GCA_026546735.1). Taxonomy (NCBI): domain Eukaryota; kingdom Metazoa; phylum Chordata; class Actinopteri; order Percopsiformes; family Amblyopsidae; genus Forbesichthys; species Forbesichthys agassizii. Next base: position 13,506 of record JAODLL010083306.1, on the reverse strand, counting down.
GCAGGACCAGGCAGGCAATTAAATAGCCCAGTGTTGTGTCGGCTATTGCTGTCTCATAAAAACTGACAAATCTAGATATACAGGAAAGAAATACAGGTTTAAAGCCAGTAGCTAATGACTACTGGAGATATACAATATAAAGATTACATTTATAATAACAACAACATGCAAAAACAACCTCCCAAATATTTGACAAGCTGAAGTTTTACACTGCTTATATGCAGTTGGCAATGATACATTAAAAAGGCCCTGTAACCCACTCAGGTTCTCTTTTGTGGCTGAGTACATGTTTGGACTGTGTGGGCATGTACAAAACACACAGACTGACAACACGACTCTCCTATATCAGTCCTTTTCTTTAGCATTTTAGTATGTTTAAGACCTCATCATAGCTCCACCCAACTTCAACAAAAGAAGCATTCTAATGATATAAAATAAAGTGTCAAAACACATGGGTGGTTAGTAGACTTCATGTAATTGTGATATCTTGAGTGCCCCAACGTGTATGTTGAATGCTGTGGGTTGTAGTTGAAGCCTAAATTGAAGTTTGTAATCACAAGTGAAGTTCACAAATGTAATTGTTGCGGCCTTACAAGCCGGGTTTAACACCACACACAATTAACTAAATGTTATGAGGTTATGGCACCATTGTTCAGTAGACTTATGTAATCATATACATATGTATGTATGTATGCTTTCAGCCAGGTGCTAGGCTCATGAATTGCTGCTAACATTTCTAAAAGGCAGTAGGTAATGCCCTTGATGATAGTTTTTTTTTAAACTTTTTACAGTTTAAAGATATTCAGCTCCTTTGTGCGTTAACCAGATCCACATTGGCAAAACCTTGCAAGTAATTATAGCAGGCAATGACTGAATAATGGCTTGGTAATAGAAAATTCTCTCTCATGTCCATGGGCTCTTGTTTGTGTAGCCATATTATATAGGAATATGACCCAAATATTTGTGTAGGCATATTGCTTTTGATTGTGAAGAAGCAAACATAGTTCTCACTGGTCTTTGTGGCTATGGTAGTAATCCATTTCCTGGTTCCCCAGCAATGTCCTCTTAATATAGACAGACAAGGCACCCCAGCTGAGCAGAATGATAGTCAGATCTAGTAGGTTCCACTTGCTCCTGAAGTAAGCCCACCGCTGCTGCTTTAACAATTTGCCCTGAGAAAAGATTAAATGAGGCATGACCGCCACAAATGATAATACACCCATTTGTAAACATGACTATGTGTCATATAGTCATTCTGAAGGAGGGCTTTAAAGGTGAACTTCAAAGAGGCTTTCATACATCTTTTATGTACTATAATTGAAGAGGCTGCAGACTTGGCTGAAATGATTTATTTTCATTTTGTGTGATTTGACCCCTGTAGATCTATGTAAACCCCCATTTATATTACTATTTGTAAAGCATCACATTTTATGTGTATTAAGTCTTGTAAAGTATAAAACGCGACAATGTATTAAGAACTACGATTTTCAGTTGCATTTGTCCTCTTTGAATCATTCAAGCCTACTGCTCTCATCTTTACAGCTCATCTTAAAATAACTGATTGTATCCCTTATAATGAAACTAGACTATTTCAGATGTAAATTAAGGATACATTTTAAAATAAAAATGGTAATGAGGTTATTAAACAAGTATTGTATAGTACAAAAAAATATTGACCAGTCACAGTGATGTTTACCTGAAGGAACATGTAATATAGGATAAACAGGAAGTATAAAACTTCAGAAGTCATGACAACGATGGGGAGGCCACCGGTGGACTGGTATAGTTGAACAACGTGCAGTTCACTGTTGAAGTTGAATGCTCCTACAAATTCCAAATAAAAAATTACGAGTTGCTTTTTGAGGCAAAATCGCTTTCAAATATTCTGTGAAATATAGCAAGAATAGTTCAATGTTGTATTCAGTTCTGATATAGTTTAGGCCCAAAAATTACAATCTCCAACAAACACATTTTAAATACAATACAACACACTTTTAAACATATACCTACCTATGGCTGAGGTCTCCAGCATTAACGTGACAATGCAGAAGAGATTGACGTTAGCGTTGTACGCGGTGAACTCAACAAAGATGGCCCTTGTGTAGCTGTCAAGCCAGGTGTTGCTGAAAAGGTCCTGAAGCGTACTGTTGACAGATTGTGCAAGAAAACAGTTAGGCCTGGTGTTAGTTGTAAACATTAATCTCCTGGCTATCTAAGCAACTTTAATGCTATAAGATGAAGAAGTCTGAAACAGATGGTCTATATTTGAATTAATGCATATATACAGTATGTGATAGAATGTGGCGAGTTATTAATAGTTTTCATGTGGCCACATGTGGCCACACAAAGAGAGAGAAGCTAAAATGAGCTGTATGTAGGATTGTAGAGCTATATTTTTATTTATTTTTATTTAACCAGGAAAATTGAAAATTGGTTATAAAAAATGTATTATTTGCAACCATGGTCTGGCAAGAGGAAGTGTCAAATGTAATGCAATTTAAATAAATAATAAAAACTGGGGAGGTGGGAGGAAGGGGGGGGGGGGGTACAGATAAACTAACATTAACAGCCAAAAAAACTAAATGCAGAGAAACATAGCTCAGACTTTGTTCGACCACAGATATGCAAAATTAAAAACAACAAGCAGTAGAAATATTTAAAACACTCAGTAAACATTTTGCCATTTAACGTTGAAAGGACGGCTACTTTGGCGTTGAAAAGCCATTGATTTCAGGGGCATAAGTTGACCAGATGTCTTTTCAGGCCGTTAAATACACGTCCTTGCCCTTGAAATCAATGGCTTTTCAACGCCAAAGTAGCCGTCTTTTCAACGTTGAATGGGAAAATGTTTACTGGGTTATAAGTGTTTTAAATCTTTCAACCTCCACAAAGACATATTTTCAATGTTCTGCGTTAGATACCAAAGTAAAATTACATTAAAATGGATGAAAGACAACAATGCATATTGTAGCAATTTTTTTATTTCACAATAGATATTTTCTATTTTTGGTATTTACAAAAAGTTTAGGTTGGTTTTATTTTAAACCACATTTAAAAACATGTTAAGAAAATTAACATTTGCGCTTTATAGCGGGGAGCAAAACTAACTAGGGAAAAAAAACATGGGACAAATTGGGCAAATAAACATTGAATTTTCATATGTTCCATTAAACAGTTCATTCATGTTGTCATGTTGACTTCGATTTAAAGGCACATTTTTGTATATAGTATAATTATTTATTTAATTAATGTTGAGAGAGGGACACTTGATTCTTTAGGAAAAGGGCAGGTGCAAGCCCCATCCCCCACTGCACGTGCTGTGCATCTACAGTAATGGTATGGATTTTTGAAGTCACGGCAAAGACAATATTTTTCCCTGCAACAAAAATCAAACAAATTGACCAAAGATATTTGTTCACATGATAAAACTGATCTTTAATGTTCCAAAAATGTCAAACTAATCTTTGATGAAAACTGACTTTAGGCCTTCTGTTTTGGACTGTACAGGTACAATACAGCTGTTGTTACAGTAGCTAAATTTGCCGGGTACTCGTTAACGTGACAATATACTGTAGCGTGCTAGAAAATGTTGGTTCGGACAAGACAACAGCATACTACCATACACAGTAAAAGTCATGTTCACTTGAATAAACAATCTTACAAACATTTATATTTGTACAATTAATGAACAGCACTTACCAAATTAATCTAAAACGTACGAACGAAGAAACGCTGCGTAGAGTCCTTCGTCACATGCGAAATACAAACTGCTGCTACATGTGATTCCGCTGTACTGTTGCCAGTTTGGAAAAAGTAGTTCTTATGAAATATGAATAAACATGTTTTTCTGTGTATTGAAGTTTGTATAATTTGCCCAAAGAGTCTAAATATTCCATTAAACAGTTAAATTGAAACATCTATATTTGTAGCAATTTTCTCATTACCCGTTTTCATCAGTTGATAAGAAGACGAAAGTAGGGCCACGCCTGGTGGACAAGATATCAATTGGTTTTCAACATCCGACGGCCATTGCTTACTGGGAAATGCCATAGATATCCATCAGCTATCAATAATTTGAATGCTCTTTGAAAAAATCTGCTCTGGTTGATAGCCCATGCCTCTATACAGTGAGTGCACTACTGTAAAATTATTTAGATTTTGCCAGCTAAAACAGGCAGGGCTTCTTTTTCTGATTGACACAAGGAATCTACCTACTCTGTCAAACACATGAACGCGTTCCTAAAGACATGCAACATATTTGTCAATGGGCTTCTCAATGGAAGACCAGTGTGTTCCAGTGGAAAAGTGCACTGAAAAGGTGGAGTACTTGGGTTTGTAGGTGGTTGATTTTCAAAATCTTATTTTATTTCATTATAGTTTAGTTAGTTGTTGTTGCAGCTCAGCTTTGCTAGCAGAAAGTGAAATTGCACAACAAGAAGAAAAACAATTATGCGAGTCTGTGCATGTGTGAGAAGTCTATTGAGCCATTACAAACCAGTATACCTGCTAGCATTTTCCAAATCTGGTCCAAGCTCCACTGCAAAGCCTCCTCCCCTGTAGAGTGCCATTATACCCCAGATAGGATAGGCCCTGAGCTGAGCCTGTGTCTGGTACTTCCAGGCAGTGGGATGACTCTGTGACACATCCTCCCCCATGGAGAGGTTCCATCCTGGCCCATAGGAGCCCATGTCCTCTGTCTCCCAGGAGTAGAGAGAGTCACACTCAGGCACAAGACGCTGCATGGAGTGAGCAATCTGGCATGAGTTCTTCTGAACCCGCACCTGGCGAATACGAGCGTTTCCCACCAGCTTGGAGTTACCATCTGTGATGAATCCTGTAACGCACAGATATGTTAATATTCCTCTTGGTTTTAGTCAGTCATTTTTCAGCTCAATTGGTCAGAAAAATACACCTTTGTGTTTTGTAAATAATCTTAGGTCCCAGTGTGGATCACTTATTTCAATGTGTTGGCCTCCCACCATTAATAAATATGAGGTAAGCCACGCAGAAGAGTGATATTTTCACTCTATTATAATTAAAAAATCATTATGTCTGACATCAGACACACATTTGTGGCATTTTAATTTGCCAAGTATTTTTACAAGGGATTTCTTAACCCATGGTAGAGTTTACTGCATAAAAACACAGAAGTAGTGATTCAACGTTCCAAGTACATTAGGCAACCCGGAGAATCAAAACTAACATTTAGTCTGGATAAATCTGATGATTTCTGTTCAAATATAAATACATTACCAGGATACATTCCAAAAAGGTTACTGAGTAACGTGGTGTTTGCCCAGTTGAACACGTCATCGAGACACATGCGTTCAGAGTAACCATTGGTAAAGCTTTGCTGAATGTGTTGATTTAGGAGAAATGCATTGGGATCTTTCTGTCCATATGCCACCAACAGCAACATCCACAGAAACCCAATGTAAGCTGAAACACATTCACAAGTTACAGTTATCAGTCTCTCTCATAACAGGACCACTAAAACTATGTTTAATCAAAAAGGACTGCATTTTTCAAGGGAAAGGGAAAACAAAAAGTACAGGCTTGATGAAGGGAGATGGGAAGGTTTAGAGGCTTAGGGCCTCATGTAGGCCTAATAACGTGTTAGCGTCCGTTTTAGGCTTAACTTAAATCATGGCATTGTATGTGCACATGGCTAAAATGCTATTCTGGCTGCTGAAAAAACACAGGACCGCAAGTTACACTTTCCTATTCATGCATGTGCAGGATGGGAGGGTTGAGGGGAGCTTGGGAGTGTCACGCAAAGAAATGGGATGAGAAGCGCAAGGATAGAGCAAAGTGCCCCTGTTATCTCTTGGTTTGACGATATTCAAGTTCATGATGGTTAAACTTGTTTTCTTTTTCTGAGTCTGCTGTTCCATTGCATTCATGCACCGCAACTTATGGATATGTCTGGAACATACTCAGTGTCTACACAGAGGGCAGTGCCTAGCGCTGATTAAGTGATGGTGGTGTAAATTGTACATCACAAAAGTAAAATGCGATGGCACAGCGTGCATTGTCTGCGGTCTGGCTGTGGTCACATTTAGTAGCCCAAAATGTGAACACAGCCAGTGTTCATAGTCTACGCAATCTACGCGGACATAAACGAGCTAGCGCAAACGAGCATCGAGTTACACGAGGAGGGTTTGATGCGTACTTGCGTTGCAAAATGCGTTGTCCTCATTTTCGTAACGCAACGCACGCGCGCCTGCCGTTTCATCTGAACAGGCTCAGAGCACCAACTGACACTCTAAAAATACACACGTCGCACTTTAGTTTGAGATCGTGTCCACCTAGCTTGCGTAGATTATAAACAAGGCCTTACGTTGCGCTCGGTAACATACGTACATGAGGCCCTATGGGCTTAGAGATTGTGTACAAAACTGGCTTACACGTCTATTGTTAGACTTGCTGTAGGTTTAGGCTGCTAAATAAGCAGTCACAGTTCAGTGACTGAACTAAGACTTGAAGTGAACGGAAGGCGAATATTGTCTGCTGACCAATTTTGCGCATGTACCCTTAAGCACAAGGCTCAAAACGGATTTAGGCTGTGTCCAAATCCACGTTGCTATTTTAACGGCAGAAAAAATGACAACAGCGCCAGGTGTAAAATAGTGCCCTCTGAGTTTCTCATACTCAAAATCTCTCTGATGAGGGCAAAAGCCCTCTGTTCCTTGATCTTGTTCTGCTTCATCCTCTCAATGTCCACAACTGGTGGTGGCTTGTACAGTCTGCTATTCCTCCAGCCGGTCTGTGTTATTTTAGGATCAGCTGCAATGAAGAAGGTTTTTACTTTTTCAAAGAAAATGTAATGTAATGTGTTGCTGCACTATTGTTTTTGTTTTTTTCCTTTAAGATTTTTATAAATTCTAGTATAAATGTCAAATATATTTTTTAGAATATGTGGTGGTTTTACAGTGTTTTGCAGTGTGGCAAATGCATCACCTACATTCAGGTGGTACATACTGTACCTGGTTTTACAAACTCTGTGATCTCACAGTCTTCTTCTTCCACTTTCTTAAGGACAAAAGCAAAGAAGATCGCCAGACATATCACCTGTATTAAGAAAGTACAGTATAACTATTATTTATGCTGAAAAGACAAGCTGATAACGTTCTCAGTGGTAAAAGTGGTATTATTTTATAGTAGTTTTGACAATTTACTTGAACGTTTATATAATGGCAAATAAATAGAAGGGGCTATGAAATTAAATGTTTCATATTAAAATGGAAATAATTCGATATAAAATGGAAAATTATTATTATTATTAATTGGACCTTTAAAGGCTGCGTGAAGAATACACTTTCGCAGAAAGAGATCACCATGGAGATCAACCAGCTTATGGAACGCTCCTTGCCAAACTGCAACCCGTACAGCATGGTGAAGAACCCTGCCACACAGCTGCTGGCAATAACCAGTAACCAGCCCACAAATACAAAATACCAAGGTAGACCCCCATGGCAGCACGATGTTTTGGCCTTCGGCCCATTCCCATCAATCTCCTTTACTAGTTGGCTGCTGTGAAGAACAGATGAGAAACTATTAAAGTCATTCTCAAGCACGCTTGCTAACTTCAATCTCAAGTCAAATAATATCCCTCTGCGGTGCCACTCCACACATCGAAATGCATACACGTGAGGAGGGGGGGGACGATGACATATAAAGCGTGGGGGGGGGGGGTCAACAATTTTGAGAATCAAACACTTAATTTTCTGCATTCTGGAGAATTCTTATGAAACAATGTTTGCCTATTCTGCATCAATGTAAACTAGAAATATCTATATATTTAAAGGAAATCATTCAATACAGGAACCCTGTCACAGTTAAGAATATATGGAATATAATGCAGTAAGGGTTATATAACACGTGTAATGCCTTAGGCATAATCCTCAACACACATATAGGCATGATATAACCTACTCTACTGTTCTATTTTCTATGAGGGAAGTACATGATATATAAATACATTAATATTAATGTATTAACCCCTGGATTTTAATAGCACATGCTCATGATCAAAACTGTCTGTATACTTAAAACATCTGTGTTATGGATTATCTACTGTAGGCTAAACTATATACAGCAGCTGACAATAATAGTCTACTACACATTTAATCCATAACCTAATAAAACTACTACTGTAGAACGAGATCACGGAACTGTTGGTTTGGTCTATAGCATTTCGTCAGCATCTAACTTCCTCCCCCTCCCCCCCCCTCCCTTTCCTCCCCCGTCTCCTTGTTCGTCCGGCAGAGCTTGTAGCAGTTGAAGGTGACAAGTAGTGCGTCAGTGCCTTATGGATGGCCGCGTGGACGGGGTGTATTCACAATACATATCCAACATAGGACATAACAGTGAACCAATAGTGTGGCAGGCCTATTCTAGGTTACGGCTACACTGTCGAGCGGTTCAATGAGCAGCATAATGCACTACTACTTTGATATCGTCAGGCAGTAAGTGATATCACGTCAGTGTGTCTTTCATCTTTTTATTGGGGGGAGGGGGGGGGACAAATACACTTGTTCTAAATATTGAGGGGGACACATCCCTTGCACCCCCCCGAAAAACTACACCTATGGCTGACTATATTAATAATTTGTTAATTTGTCTCACGTTTTACAGTTAATCAGTTCTGCAGTACATTTATTTTTAATTGTAATGAAAAATGCATATTGTTGTTATATATAAGGTAATATATGAAATATTTTACTCTGATTGAAGCTGCATGCTCACCTTGGAGTTAGCTGGTCAAGATGCATGTGGCTGGAGGTTGAGATATCATCCTTGAGAAGACCTTTGATTGTCTGGACTTGCTGTACAGCCTTGGTGTAGCTTTCACAGTTGGGAAAGCCAGAGCCTCCCAGAAGACTCAGTTTCCTATCGATGTGACACAGCTGTCTGTACAGATACTGGGTTCTTATGCTGTTCTTCTCAACTTCTGTTGGGGTCTCTACGCCTACCAATGGCAACAGAGTTACAGTTAAATGCCATGCTGACTGCATCAGGGAGATTTTTAGCTGACCTTTTTCACAGTTACCTGGAAGTCACTCAACACATTTCTATAGGTCTTGGCTTAAAGCTATATTCTTCAGTTAATATTCGAGAGAATGATGCAATTGCACTGTATACTGTATGCACTCAGAAGGACCAAGCATTAAAAATGTGTCAATTGCTCCGCAGCTATCTATGGAAATGCTTTTAACACTGTTCATTATGACAGCATTAGTGTCTACGGTTTCACTTTGCTAGCTAGCTAATGGATCCAATGAGCCTTGTAAACGAAATGATTTAAGGATCCTTTCAGATTTGACATAATATGACTGTTACATAATGTGACAATGGTATAGTAAACTCTCTTCCTGTTACGTTAATTATTCAGATTTTGCCAGTACTCATTCTTGTATTTGGTGGGGGGGCGTATACACAAGATACTGTAAATTATCCTTTATTCTGCCTGTGGTCGATGTTGTACTAGAAAGCTCTTTCCAATTGAAACTACTACAGAAATAACTAAATCCTCAATCCAAGTCCATCCCACACATCCTGGTTCATATGAACAGCAATAGCATAGGCGGCCTTTGCTATTAAGCAAAGCAGGCAACTGCCTGGGGCCCCCAGTATTCCATTTTAGCAGTGCCACTGTGCAGCGCAGTGCGCATCTACGAGCTAGCAATGTGTGTCATGTCAGTTTCAGAGAGATGTAGTGAGTGAGTGAATTAAATTAGTTCTAAAAAAGTTAGCAAAAAGAAATACATTCACAGTAACAGGTTAGGTACTTAGGTTAGGAGTTAGGTATAAAGATGAAAAATATGTTATTTGCAAAAATAAACTCTCCAAAATAATCTGATGATACGGCAAGTCAAGTGTGCTGCTTGTACTGTAGCCTGCCTATGTGTGACACACAACTCCCGTACATTAGCATCATCGGACCCAAGAAAGAAAGATGTGATGTGAAATATGTGGATTATGAGTTCGACATGGCCCATTTCACTGATCAAATTATTTGGGGTAAATATCCTATTGTGATTTTTCAAGTCAAGCTTTAGTTTGAAATTCAATGTGTAATAGATTTACAACCTGATGATGGAGCATTATCACAAGATACCATCAAAAAACCAACTGCTATATTATATTGCAAATATAAGAACTTGTAAATAGAACAATTATCAAAATGTTGTGACTGTCAAGTTAAAGGTATAGTGAGCAACCGGTGTGTTTCCAATATGTAGGGCAGATCCTTTGAGAAAGCATCTTATGGCATAGAAGGGAGAGGTGTTTCTGTTTTGATTGAGTTCAAATATCAACAAGCTTTCTCCAGAATTTCTTACCACACATTTAAATAAATAATAGGAAAATTAAAACTGTTACAATACCAAATGTAGAGGAAATTCTGTAAACTATCACCAACTTTGAAATAGGTAGACTAATACAGTTGGGTTGGGCCGATGAATGATAACATGAATTATACTATGGCGCACCCTGCCACACGCTATAATTCCAGTGTGCACCATGATGGGCGTTGACTGTCGATCAGCCAGTCAGTCTAAATATAGCCAGTTATGCCCGATCGTATTTACACACTTTAGCATACATGAACAGCAGCTGGATGAGATGAGTGAAGAGGGCCTCTAACTAGTCTTCGCCTGGGGCCCCAGAATCACTTAATCCACCCCTGTTTAATAGCTCAGGCTGAAATGTCAGTGTAACCAATTGTTTCTAAATGGTGGGGGAAAAAATAGGCAATCAGTTGAAAATCCATAAAATAATGTAGGCCGGTTTAGACACACCTGGCAGAAGAGGGCATAGATTATGTTTGTGAGACCCCTGCATCGTGGATGGAGTGATTATGATGTTGCTTCCTCTGCTATGTTTTCTGATTAAATGCTCCAGTGTACAGAGACCAGCACTGATGTCATCTTGTCCAAGCTTTAACTCTGACTGCTCAAGTGGCAGGCTGATTTTCATTGTCCTAGAAAGCAAATGGCAGATTCTGGAGATATCCTGAGAGAGTAATATGCATATGTTAGAATATTGTATATATTTTGGTGGTTTTAAAATGTTGTCATATTAAACAAACACACTCGCTCACATCAGAGCCAGCATCAGACTAAGTTCAACAGAATGGCATTGGATTTCAATGGATGGGCACATTTATTAGATTTACATTTACCTGGATTACTTAGATGCGCATGTTTTCATATTAGATGCACATACTGTATTTTATAATATGTTTTTATACAAACTCACCCACATAGGCTATAACAAAGAGACCATACATGCTGTTGTTCATAAGAGGATGTGCTTGACGATGCAGAAACAGCTTTTTTAGATTTAAAGTTTGAGGGTGGTCATGGTCATCAAAATTACCATGACCATGAATTGGGTGGAGCAACTGGGGTCAAACCATTTTCTGATATCCTTTATTGATATCACTTGCCGCATTTCTACGCAGCTAAACTACATGCTTTATATTTATGGCGTGTTATAGTTTTACTCAAATATTGAAATATTCTTTAACTTATTTGCAAATGCTTATATAATTGTATTATTACTATTGTTATTTAAGGCATATGCTGCTAAAATGTTTTTACTAAATAAAATAATTGTATAAGTGTATAAATGTATTTACAAGAAAATATTAAAAACATAAAAAGCAATGTTGATAGACGTTGATAGATGTTGATATCAAGAGGTTATTTGTAATAAAAAAGTAATTATAACATTTCTTCATCAGAATCTTACCATAGCGATTGGCAAGTTGGCCAAATACTGTATAGGTGCAGGAAAGAAAGTTGCTATTGTATTTAGACAAGGTTAATAATGACAGAATTATTTTATTATATTTACCTCAAGGACAGAGTTAACAGTGATTCCATTAACATCTTTCAGAGAGGTCATGGTCTGTGTGGTAAGTATTTGAGCTGCCTTTTTCCTTAGAGCTTTTGGTTTGGATGTGCAACAGGAAATCTCTCGAGGACGTGTGTATCTAAAGATACTCACAATGAGGAGATTAAGAGGAAACATAATCAGAGAGCTTTCAATTCCGATCTTCAACTGATTCCAAGTGAACTGAAAATGACCTGTAGACAAACGGAAAAATAGATTCTTTAAAAACTGCTACACAGAAACAATAATTACAATTATTTTCTCTAAAGACACATTTCTCAAATGTTTGCATGGGTAACCAAAAGTTACTTTCAAACCAACCGATTAAAAATACTGCATTAATGAAGTGATTGTGGCTGAGACTTTACAGTTACACTATGTGATTTGTCTACCTATATATTTAACCTGTCACCTGAGTTCCATGGTGATAAAGAAAATAAAGTTGACTAATTAAGTTATGGAAATTATATTTACAGCAGATCCATAACCAACATGTCTTCTAACAGCAACTGGTTGGTCTTTACCCAGGTCCATGGTCTGTTCAGAGGGCTCCTTAGGGACTCCATAGAACATAATGCTAGTTAGCATGGTGCACAGCAGCAAAGAGAAGCAGCAGGACACTCTCTGTACACGAGTGAACGTGCTGCTGGCAGGTCGGTTGACCACAGAGAACCACAGGTGGCCATCATTGAAATCCTTGGATGTTTTTGTGTAGAACATGTTACTGGAAAACAACACACAGCACATTGATTGATTGGAATAATGTCACTGGATTGGACTGATTAGGATTTTACTGAATATTTTAGGATAAAAGCTTCAACTAAAAAGGTAATGTAGCTTTATTTTATACAACTAAATTGAATTGGGTGCTGTGATGAAGTGTGATACACAATACATAAATACAATAAACATATCTGTACTTACTGTATTTTACTTTTTTACAATATATTTAATTGGAATTAATTCAGCTGTATATCAGTAAAAGAATAGGACATTGTCTTTGTCTTTGATTTTGTAATGCAGAACTATCAATTTTTTTATTTTAAGAAAACTTTTGAAACATCAGGCCTGAATCAGGTATAGCCTGATGTGTATAGCGTATATGCACACACATTTGTTCTTGTGTATGTTTACATGTGTGTGATTTATATGCTGTGAGCGTACAATCATTCAGGCACAGAGAGCTCTCACCTAGACCTTTTCAATTCCATCTCTGTGGCAACAGGAAACACTCTATCCAAAGTGCATTCACCAACGTCTATGGCAAGCCAGGAGTTACACAGACAATGCCATTTCTGCTCAGTGTGTAAATCCTGCACCAGGACCTTATTCACATACCTGAGAGGACATTCGTAAAGTTAAGGTTATCTGATTATTTCTGTATTAAAACCTGTTATTAACGACTGCCCCCGTGTGCGGGGGCGCACCCCCCACTACCCTATTCGAAAGAGAATTTTTTTTAATGTATAAATGTCCAACAGTATTATTATACACATCTGGATAGCCAAGCCTCTCACCTAGCAATGTTATCTAACAACCATTGCCCAAATGTAAGCATTTTTCAAAGTCAAGCAGATTAAAACAAATATCGTAAATAATTCGTAG
>JAODLL010083305.1:0-14485 GCA_026546735.1 Forbesichthys agassizii | reverse complement strand
CCTGGGAACGCCTCGGGATCCCCCAGTCAGAGCTTTCCAATGTGGCTCGGGAAAGGGAGGTTTGGGGTCCCCTGCTGTAGCTGCTGCCCCCGCGACCCGACTCCGGATAAGCTAATGACGATGGATGGATGGATGTTTTGGATTCAAAACCCCTCCAATACTCTTAACTAGATGGGGTAGACGTGGGGTTCTGGAGCTTCTATAATATTCAGGAAGGTATACTATATGTGTACAGATTCTGTAGTCTTAAATAATGACTATGTAAATGTTTTCATGCCTTTATAATTCTATACACTGACCAAAATTATAATTGTGACCAGCCTAAGGCACACCTGTGAGGTGGATGGATTATCTCAGCATAGTAGAAGTGCTCACTAACACAGATTTAGACAGATTTGTGGACAATATTTGAAAGAAATAGGCCTTTTGTGTACATAGAAAAGTATTAGATATTTGAGTTCAGCTCATGATGAATGGGGGAAGAAACAATAGTGTTTATAATTTTTTTCATTGTATAATACTGTCCTATTGCCATCTGTTACGCTAGCATGCTAATAGACTCACCCTCCTGGCAGTCTGAGTCCTCCAGACAGAAGCTAGCTTTGTGTCCTTCAGCCACTTTGGTCCCATTGGCATTCAGCATGTCATAGTGGGTAAAAATATCCATGCTGTGATAGTGCCTGTATAATACAATTCACAACAATAAATGTATACAATTTATACTTGTTAATAGAGGCATTTTGTATAAATTGAGTTCTTTAAAGAAAGTATTGGTAAATCTAGGCAAATGTTTAAAAGAGTAGTCAAAATGGCTGATGAAAGATTATTTATACTGTATATAGAAAGCTAATATATACATATAGTATAAAAATATTTCTAAAACAAAAACATTTCTCCCTTCAATGTCATAGGGTAGGTTGCTCCCTCAGAAGCTCCGCCTCACACATTGCCACAATGGTGTGGTCTGCACCACTTTGTTTGTGCTCCCATTTACAGAGCGAGCTGTGTAGAAACACCATATTTATTTTCAGCACACACACAGAACAGGCATATAGTATGTAGATATTCCCTGAATTTGACAAAAAGTGCATTAGCTTCCAATTTCTTAACTTGAACTAGTACCAATACTGAAATGGTCAACTGGTGAGAGCACCAGCCTGACGGGATGGTTTAAAGTCCAGATGAAGTGTTACCCATGGCAGGCGTGCCACACCCATGAGTGACGGCCAGCCTTGGGTCTGAAGTCGGCCCGTCCGACGTTGTGGATCTGTGAGGAGAAGCGGAGCAGCCGCCGGTGTCCGTACGGCCAGTTGGCGCTGGCGGCAGACTGGGACAGGCAGTTCTCCTCGGCTGCACAGTACAACATGTGCAGGGGCCGGTCCTCGATGTACACGGTCTGCTGCACCAGCGAGGCATTCAGCACCAGATCTGAAGCAGCTGGACACATGCACACAGGCAGCTGCTTTATTAGCTTGCACAGTGCATGCCATACCATGGGACCTTCTGTATGGAGACACACTGGGAAACAAGCTGCTGGTTCCATGACTTCAAATGTGACCATCACTCAAACAGATATGTTACAATAATTAGTTATAGTCAGCTATAGCAAGCTTTTTTTGTCAAATTCACCAAATATCTCCTCGCATTTCGCCATCTTACCGTTCTCTGTGCGTGTTAAAAAAATAATCGGGCACCTCTACACAGCCCTGGCTCTGTAAATAGTGACATAAACAAAGTGGCAAACATCGTTCACATCAACATAGCCGTAGTACTACGCTTTGCTTCACAATGCAATGTGGCCAGATTAAACTGGTGAACTGAAGGTTGATCAACTCTACATGTATGTGTGTGCTATCTTGTTTGCCTGTTGGGCCATCTAATATAGGAATACATGGTGGAGTCAGTGGTGCAGCCATCCCACTCACTCTCAGAGCAGATGACTCCAGCAGCAAACTTGGCTGCTGCTCTCTGACAGCTGACGGTTTTGTGATGCTGGCACTGAGTCAGAGCCATCTCGTTCCCCGTACACTTCACCCCGCTCAGAACCATGTCAGTGACGTTGCTTCCTTCCCAGTACCAGGTTTCCTTGTTAGACAGGAACACACACGCAAACACATAATGACAGACGGGAAAACGTGTATACATTAGGAGGCAGCTTGCTGTTTGTACATTCAGAAGAAGTCAGCCTGGCCACAGTGGAAAGCAATATGCACCATAATCATTAACTCTTTTTCTGCAGCAGTTGTGGAAGATATCGTAACCTCTTATTAAACTGCTCAGCGCAATCAGCTGTATTTTCTAAAAATTCCACAAATCCCATGAGTCTAAATAAACCTCTAGAACTGTTTACTGGGGCGGTTCAGGGCGCTGTCCTACTTACAGTGATGGCATGCATGGAGTAGCCCAGCCCTAGCTGCCTGCAAACCACCATGGCTTCCTTGGTGGTCCAGCCTTGACTGCACACTGTGCCCCACTTGGAGCCAACCTGAGCCTCTACGCGGCCCTCGTACGTGTTGCGGCCACCCACTATCCGGATCTGCACACAGGCCCTGCTGGACGTCAGTGAGGGGACACACCTCCTGTGCTGGCTACATCCATCTGCTCTCAGCCTATCATTCCTCACAGGTCCAGTTAGTCGTGTAGCAGGGGCGGGGTTAGTGTTTTATTACAGCCACTATACCACTAAGCTGCTACCATCATGTTTTCCATTCTGTAACTGGGGTGTCATAGCTTGGCTTGGTGGTGAATGGGCTGCCCAGTAAAGATTAAATTGGTTGGTGTGTGGCTCTCTTGTCATGGGAAGACAACATTAGTCGGCTATATAATACAACATATTATATAGTCATATTTGATGAATATATTTATGAAAATGTTAAACTATTTTACTAATACTAAAAAGATATAGTATTAGAATATATTTAACATGAATATAGTCATAGCCTTTTCATTTGTAATGTTCCAAAAACGTAACTTAGGCATGCATGGGGTAACTTAAGAAATAACAAAAGAATTACATGCATGCATGTGCGCACACACACGCACACACACACACCTTAAAGCCCATAGGGTTGGGTAGAGTTGACATAATAATGAGTCAAGATGAAAGCCATGTGAGCCTTCACCCTCCATACAATGGAAGTGACAGAGCTAGCATTACAGTCAGAACTGTAGTGTGGGCTGCAGCAGGGCCTCTGCTACATGGTGTATAGCAACCTACTTGCATGCCATGGTTAGCGTAGCCCAGGCCCAGCTGCCTGCAGGCCACCATGGCTTCGCGGGTGCCCCACCCGTCTCCACAGATCAGACCCCAGCCCTGAGTGCCGTTAGCATCTGTGTGTATCACCTCCACCCGGCCCTCGTAGCCCGTGCGTCCCCCGGTGATACGCACCTGTGTCGGTTTACAGGGTTAGAGGGTAGAAGATACAGGGTATACTAGGGTTAACTGGGTATGGCGTGGGAAGTAGCTTGCTAGCAAGGATGCTAGTAGCTTTGGTTACAATAAAGACTATTGTGATGCTGACGGCGGCATAGAAAAGTATCTGGCAAAATGTAAGACACTTTTGAAAATGTCTGGTACTTTAAAGGTTATGTCTCTCATAACCTTTGAGAGCTTTAATACTATATTAAGACCAATATATGACTACTTAGTGATGCGCGAGTCATGGTTTTTAGCCACCTGCACCCACCCGACCTGTTATGAGAGCCAACCCTCAGCCCCCGACCTGCAAACATATGCGTTCATCAACCAACCGAACCCGACCCCACCTGCAAAATACTAACTTGTGTAGCCTGTGTAGCTAAGTCGTTCTAGAGATACTGATTTCTAATTTAATGCACGTTTCACAGGGACACACTGGTGCAGACAATAGCCAATAGCCAGACAATAGCCTAGCTGCCAGAGTCCTCCTAATGCCAAATATCTCTGGAGCCACGGTAGGCTACAGCACAGTGAGTGAGCAGTCCCTTTGTTGAGCTAGTCCTATTTTATTGTCCTATTTATCTGTTAGCAGTAGGTTACGCTAGCATAAAACATTATTGCATAGCCTATAGGCAGTAGCTTGTCTGCGTATGCTACTAAAGAAACAAAGTTTCTTTAATAGACCTAACCAACTTTATAGTTCAGTATGGCTAATGCAGGTTTGTCTTGTGACAGCCAGGTCATGAGAGGATCTGCACCGCCGCTTCAGTGCAGGGTCTGTGCCATAGTGTGTGTGTGTGTGTGTGTGTGTTTGAGAATCCCCACTCGCATGCAATGTCTCAGTAGATATTTATTACTTGGTCGGAACACTGCTTTGCTGCGTTTTGATCGACCCACCCGCACCCGCAATATTTTCTGATAAAATAATCCGAACCCGGGGTCAGGCAGGTTTGGATCGGCCCGCACATCACTACTGACTACAGTACCATCTAGTACAGTATATTGGCTCTAAATACAGTATGTATTTTTGGTATATATTCATATATATGTATATATTTTCATATATATTGGTAATAAAGCAACAGCAATATAAAGCCCTTCATTAAAGCAGCTTAGCATAATGAAGGTTTGTTTAGTACTGCAGGGTGAGATGGATGTAAGACTGAATAACAAATAATAATAATAATAATAATAATAATAATAATAATAATAATAATAATAAAACAAAGAACTGATGGATTCAATACTAAATGAATTACCGTCAAGCTAATAAAACATAAACACAGACAATGAATCCTCTACCATAGATTTTCATCAGATCTTAGCTGAGACTTCTAAACATTTACATCTTTTTTTTAATCTTTAATTGGTTCACTCATCGATTTGTGTACTTTTGTTTGAAACTCATGGACTGCATTACCATGCAATTGAGTGTATGACATACAGTCCATGATTGTGTTTAAAACATATGAAGTGAGTTGTGCCAGAAGTTTTGAGTTCCCTGGGGGCACTGTAATGAAATCGAGGAGTGTATCTTTAACTGACTTGACAAATGAATGTAAAAGGGTGTAGCTCTGACCGAGTTCTCCAGCCCCATGTACGGCTCATTGCATCTCACGGCAGCATCTTCTGAGTGCTGGCAGTCCTCAGATGTGGTGTTCTTGAAGGGACAGTTCCAGACGGACTTCTCCTGACCCAAGCATCGTACCTCATTCATGTGGATGGGACCCATGCCTAAAAACATAAACACGCAGATAGATCTGGAACTTGGTAGCTAAAACACCATTTACTGTAACTTTGAACCTGCTAGGTTGAACAAGCTGCTTTTAACATCATCACCTGGCCTTATGACAACATGAGATTGGAATTACACAATCGCAATCAAAAGGACTTCTTTCAACCATACATGTTCCACACTTTATGACATCTTCCTGGTGTTCTAACATCCAAGTCCTCAAAGAGATTCTGTGCTGGGCCTCCTATCCTATTTCCTCTGTGGTCACACACACACACACACACACACACACACACACACACACACACAGCCATGAAAAGACTGGCTGTTCTGTCTCTGACAGGACCCTGAAGTGGCTCACCTCAGTACAGCACACAGCTCCATGCTAAGGTTATGTAATGAGAAACATGCATTTCGCTCAGGGTCTGTGCCACTGACACACACATCCGTTTATTCAGCATTAGTGTTCAGTTAGCATTCAGTAGTCTCTTTATTTTATCCAAAATAAAGATTCCCTCTAGTTGATTCAACTTGGAACCCTGTGGAAGATTACTGGTTAGCATATTTATCAATCTGTAGCTAATGCAGAAAGTAGATTATTATGAACATCCAGTAAAAGCATGGTTTAGGTTATTCTATGCCACCATACCACCATGTATTCGAGTGTCGAGGTGTCCCTGAGCAAGACACCTGACCCTAAAACCACCTACTAACATTAACATGTAGGCGGTTTTACCAGAGGTGGCCAGCATCATAAGGAGATGGACTGTTAGGAAGGTGCTGATAATGAATACGAAAGGTGTGACATAATAAAGCATTGCATAGTAATACAGCACACCTTGTCCCATCCGGGCTCCTGTCAGGGCTTCCCTGGCGCTGCCAAAGCCCAGCTCCCTGCAGACCACGCTGGCAGACTGGAGGGTCCAGCGGTCGTCACACACCGTGCCCCACTCACTGTGCCTCAGCACCTCCACCCGACCCTCTCCCAGCCTGGCTCCTCCCTTCAGTCTCACATTGCTCTGGAAGGGGGAAGATGCACAACATCATGGCCATGGGAAGCATGCTGGAGACTAGCTCTGGTTTGTACCGTACGTGGAACATCCGCATGTCATATTTATATAGTCCAGAAGCTTCTATGTCAGTTGTGACTAATCTGCCAGAAGAGGAATCCTGAAGCATCTATACTAGTGTATTCATCTGTACTATAGAGACGACATATATTCTCCATTAATAGCAAACATGTTGGTTGAATACATGCTATGTTATCATTCATCTGCTCCACCGGTCACTACCGACCAAAAGCCTTGCATCGTTTCTCCATTTCCCTTTGCATATTTGGAACTATTCCGTGTAAATCTGCTATAATCATCAGCAAATTACACCATTAGCCATTCACTAAGCCACTATTTCACTCACCACTCACCATTAGATCATTAGAGAAACAACATAAATGGAACAGGACACGTGAACGCTACTGACCAATGAGATCAGGCTCCGTGAGCAGTGGCAGCCATTTTTAGAATTTAACACTCAACGGCTGAAGAATGCTAGCCTGGCTCTTCACCACTATTAATCTCAGCTCAATGTATATAGTCTGGAAACCCTGTTAGCAAAGTTTGTCCAGCTATTCTTCATTCACAAAGGGCGGACAAGTCAGCAATCAGCGTGGGTGGCTAAGTGCAATGACATTGAGGTCAAGCTTTTGTTCCCTACATGTACAGTAGTTCCAGTAGTAGCAGCAGTGGTTAATTTTGGGACTAGCTATAACCAGGCTATAGTACGGTAGAATTACTTAAACATGCTCAATTACCAACAAGGTATTTGCTAAATGAAGGCATAGCTTTAAATATATTACAGCCAAATGTTTCAATGGCAGCCTATGGCAGATTTTTGTCAAGTAGTGACCAGTGGACAGGACGAATATTACCATAGCTAGAAAAGGCAGACAAAACCCTTGATAGCTGGGGCATCTTCAAACTGCACTGTATCGGATCAACACTTTACCAAAGTCTTCATTTTCTTCTTCAAGGCACTGTTCTGAATGTACAGCGGGCCTGGCAGGCAGCTGACCACCGCTGGCATGCCGCCCTCGCAGGGTGCAGTGCCATTAGCCTTGGTGAACTCTAGGGGGCAGGCTGCCAGGTGCACCTCTGTACCAGTGCAGGCCACAGAATGGATGTGGAAATGGTTCTTTTGACGTCCCAAATACAACCTGGAGAAGACAGGAGCGAGGGCTATAATACTACAAAATAAATAAGATGCACCACAGATGTTACTGTGCATCATATGTGACACACCTAGACACACCTAGACTGCTTCCTGGGCTCGCTGGGTGTTTCAGGTCTTTCAACCATCAGACACTCTCACCCAGGTGACCAAGTCCCGACTTGACACTACGCCTTGTCAATCAATTAATTAATATGATCAGGCTACTGTGTGCTCTGTAAAGGATAGCCAGCTTCTAAAATGTTTCAAATATTAATGTAGGATACACGTTACTTGCTTAAACGTGCTATATGTATTTCACTTATAATTGTATCCACTGGTGCTCTTGTTCAGAGGACAAATATTCAAAAAAGAAAGAAGGCGCAGAAAACCACTATGATGTAAAAACTGTGACTAAGTGGCAATGCGACTTCAAAAAACAAGGCACTTAAGCAGGTTTAGTAAAAGAGAAAAAAGCCTTTAATGTATGGGGTAGGACACCGACGCGTTTCGGCTATTGCCTTCGTCAGAGTGTGACACGCTTCACATTCTCACGAATATACCCCATAGGAAATGTGTCATTTATGGAGAAATGTATCCAATAAACTGATCACCATTCAATTACCTTTTGTCAGAGTTGTGTTTAGGATTAGAATTAGCTTTAACTTTGGATGAACTCAGCCTGCAAGGTGAACACGGGTTAAACAACACAGGGAACAACTGTTACACAACATACACTGTGAAATATACAGTATTATGTTTGATGCATTATTTTGTCTAGTTTGGTGGGACTTTAATAATGTACAGTATATATGTGTTAAAAGAAACCATTGCGTTTATGTCCCTGACACATAAAAGGTCAAAGTCACTGAAGCTATGACCCAGAACCTCATGTGACGTATCAAATACCAGAATAAATCATTTAAATATACATTGTTAGTAGTATGTTATACAGACACTAATGTGCTAATGCTGAGTCGACATGGTGCTCTTGTGCCATGACTATTCCTATTTGGCATTGCTTTGTGTTTGGGTGGGGAAAAGTATACTTCAAGATCATGATCATGTTATCAATAAATCATCATATGATGATAATATGATGTTTATATAACAGCATATACATTGAGAAAATACACATGAAATATAAATGTTTGCAGAACAGCATGTGGTCGCAAATAAAAGAGGCCCAAGGCATCTGAACTATTTTAATCATATAAACAATGTACCTATACTGTTCTCACAGAAATCATGCCCTAATAGAGAATAGTATTTCCAAATATCAGATTAGAAGAAGCCAATTCAAACATGGCACAAACTGACCACATCAGGATGCTATTAGCAAAGCAAACAAACAAACATATAAGAAGCCCCAAAGAAAGAATAAAAATCCATCCCAGAAAAGAAAGAATTTACTGTAAAGTAAATTAAATTGTAAACCAAAACTGTACAATCTATTCACTTAGAGAAAAGTAACGGGTTGTAAAACACACTAGATAGACAAGAGGCGCTAGCTACAACAGGGCAGGCACTATTAGCTTGTTGTTTAGTTCTACAGGAAACCCACTGTCAGGAACACCATACACACACGATGTGAAAAGATGGTTGACGGTGAGTTTTCCTTCTAGAAAATACCTTCCACTGGCTGAAACAATAACCTTAGGCTTTGAGACCTTCTCAGGAGCTCGCTTTTTCAGATGTCTGCAATGTGACACAACCAAATACCATCACGTACAGGAGAGAGATGGATTAGTACAGTTGTTCCATCAGGGTGGGGTTGTGGGAGGCCATGACCGTTTCAACAGTTTGAAATAATCCTTTTGATTCAAGAAACTTGTATTACAAGAAAAGCACATTGTTCAATGTATTTATGATTGTTTACATTGTGTACATATTAAAATACTATTATTGTAAGACGTCCATAGGCTAGAATGGGTCAGAAAAGTTTAAGAACAATGGGTTTGACAAACATGGAAGATGTTTTGATACACACACACACACACAAACACACACAGCTATGTATGTACACACACAAGAATGAATAATCAGTATAACATTCCTAGAGTCTACAGGGTTCACATTACAAATCTGCTCCAAGAAGCCCATATACAGTAGGACCTCTATCTCTATACTGTATTTCTGCTGTGTGCTATTGAAAATATATCAAATATCTCACACGTATGTGTGTACGTAGTGTAGAAACCATTAACCAACAACTTTGTAACAAATGGCATGATGTTACTGGTAATATTAGTCTAATAAAACATGTATATGTTTCTATGAATGGTTAGAAAGTTTCCTTCATCTATATTGCGAAAAGCAAAAATAACAGATCATGAGAGATATGTGTTGTGACACATTCCTCCAATAACATCAGTTAGATGATCTGTGAGGACTTGTGCCACAGTAGCCCTTCTTTTGGTTCAGCAATGCCCTGTCGTCACTTCATGGTTTGTCCCCTCTCAGTTGGACCACTGTCACTAGCTACTCACCACTGTTTTGAAGATGCTGTGGCAAAATCAGATAATAGCATTCACTTCATCTGTACTTTATGTTTGACTCATGGGGGCATACATACACTAGTCTCGTGAATAGTCTGAGTGATCATTTGAAATGCTTAATGCATGCGTCCAGTTTTAAACTTCAAACACAAATTTAGCTTACGTTTTCTGAAAGTAGCAAATTAATTAATGAATTATACTGTATTTTACATCCCCCTCAACATCTTCACATCACATCCCAGTCTTCACACACGATTTAGAGAAAACACACTTATCCCGTTGTACTACTGTGAACCACTGAGGAAAGGAAGGAAACCATCCTTGTTCTTGAGTGACGTTTGGAATGTGTGCAATCATACTGGAGGGTTACATAGCGGATGCAAACTGGACGTCTGACAGCCTGCTAATGCAGTGGTTTTCAAAGGGATTATATTTGGGCTGTTATAAGGGGTAACATTTGTTTTTTAATAATAAAAAATGTTTACACTCAGAATAGTATTATTAACTTAAACTAATTTGTTTAAATAATTGCATTCATTATCAATGGTATTAATTGATTTGTTATTCAAAAAAGCCATTATTGCTTAAAACGGTTGAAAACCACATCACTAATGAAATAAACATTGGCATGTTTTCCAACACGACATTATTCTGCCAGGGACAGCAATGTTAAATCCATTGTTATTTAATTTGTTATTCTTCCATAATATTTGTATTGTAATCAATTAACTTCATTTTCCTTGATTTGTATAGTAAACAACCGTGCCTGCCATTATTGTGCTGCCTGTTGTTGGCTAGATTCCAATCTCTGTACAGCAGAATTTGGGTTGGTTTAGCATAAAGGCACTTCAGTAGCTGTGCCAGTACTGTTTACATTGCATGCTTCCCCTTTGACAATCCTTGAATAACATTTCTAATCTAATATAGTACTGTATATACTAGCATAAAATGCCAAAATTAGATCTGACAAACCATGTTTTCTCCAGACATTCCTGCATTCCTGCAATAGATTCCTGCAATGATGATTATCATTGCAGACTAACCTCAAGCCTTCAGCGTTATGCTCTGAGGACAAACATATTCAGACATACTACATAACCAAAAATAAGCAGTGTCTCCAAAATAAAGCAATAGAGGAGTGACACACTAAGTGTTTCTCGACCTTCAACCCATGGCCAGCCGCCATGGGCCATATGCCACGTGCATCTGGATGCCTACAGCACTGTACATGCATGAGAGGGCTCGCAAAGCTATGAACCAATTATTTTGCTGCATAGTCACACACATTCAAACAGGCTGCTAGGCTAGTGTGACATCCCTGGCCTGGAGGTGTTTGATGGAGCTTAATTAGCCATAATTGGCATCACCTGGCCGGGCATACTATCCACTCTCTTCATCCTGGCACCACATCTTATTTGTTTGCTTCAGATTTGTTTTGGTAACATACAACACACCCCATAACTCAGTGCCTTCAATTACAGACTGACACGCTCCATTGTTTGTTTATTTTGTATTATGCTAAGTTCATAAAATAAGTTGGCCCCCCTTAAGACATGTGGTGGCGTTGAGCCAGGCTTGTAACATAACACTAGTACCTTGCAGGGTACAATGCAATAAAGATAATTTAAGATAGCCTACTTTACTTTAAGCCACATATAATCAAAACCCTGAAGTCTCTTTCAGCAGAGTAGCTCGCTTCTTCTGTAGTGAGTTACTTACTTGTAGAAGTTCTTGTTGACCTTCTTCTCATGGGGGAAGCCTAGCATTCCACAGATAACACGGGTGTTCTTGGACGTCCAGCCCAGGTCACACACCTGTGCCCATCCATCTTTGTACTTCACCTCCACAATGCCCTCCGTGATAGGCATCTTCTTCCTCGTCATGGCAACCACGGCACGAAGCCTCACTTCCTCCACTTTGTTCTCGTCAACGTGCACCTGCGGCCAACAAGGACAACAGTGGAATTCATTGCAGATATTCAATTCAGTTTAGAAGGATTGAAGATGTTCAGGTTACGTAATAATTAGATGGACTTTATATTGACCAATTAATTTCAACAAAAGTGTGGATCTAATTAGTCAAACACATGATGTCAAACAAACAAAATGTTTATCCTTATATACTATAGAAACCATATATATCTAGGCCTTCCCATAATTACGTATTTGATTCAACGGTGCCACCTCCTGTGTCTATTGGTTACTTTTGGGTAACATAAACATCTCCGATTAGTGTTTAAAGATACATAGTTGTGTTTAAGACTGACTATAGGTGGCTGGCAAAGGCTGTCTCTCCCCCTAGGTCATCAAGCACACCCTGGTCTCAGAAGAGCCCTGGCACGCTAATAAGGTGTGTGTGTGTGTGTGTGTGTGTGTGCGTGCACACAGTTTTCAGGCCTCTAAGACATATTCTCTCCATTCATGACAATATAGTATAGTGTAATATAATTTATAAACATGTGTTATTGAAATGATAATAGGGTGAATTAAGATTAAAGTAATAAGATTAAAATGAAATGTGCTCATGTGTAATATCATATTACGCCCGCACACACATGCACACGCACAGACACACACACAGTTACCCATTACAAAGAGTAATCCTATGCAATGATACACCGTCTCACTCCACATTAAGCTCTTGTATGTGGCAATACTACTTTCCAGTGCGATGGAAGAATGTCAAGCTGTGAGCTGTGTCTCGCACAGAAACATCACGCTGCCTGTGTGACAGTAAACCATGACATGGTCTTCTTTATCTGCATCACAGTGTGACAGTACACCATGACGTGGTCTTCTTTATCTGACACACAGTGTGACAGTACACCATGACGTGGTCTTCTTTATCTGCATCACAGTGTGACAGTACACCATGACGTGGTCTTCTTTATCTGCTTCACACTGACTGCTGCCATCCCTGTGCAGTTAACTAATTCTGCTGGCCAGGATCCGATTCACTTGAGCAGACCAGGGTTATGGCGCCTTACCCGTTTCAAGAATGTGAACTCATAATCCTCAGGTCGTGACCTGACTCTAATTGTCTAACCATCACCACACCACAGGACCATACATACAGAACATGGTGCCAATAGCTTAACTAACATTCTGTGTTTAGATAGGTCAGCAACCAGGAGCTAATCTTAATAAGATAAGAATCTTATTAAGATTTTTATATAATTGTCACTGCAAATGATGCTGAGAGATAGTGTTGACATTCTTGCACAAACTCTGCATTCTGTGACTTGTCAGTTACTTTAATTCCAAGCCATTGTTAACCAAATATGTAGTTGTGCCTGTCATCTCTGTTGGAGCAGCCACAGCTGCTGCACTAAATTGTTTCAGGAATGTCATACCTAGACACCATATTTTAACAAACCAGCAGAACTTCAAATGGAAAGAAGTGTTAGAAAATGTTTTCTCACATCGATGATGTTGGAGTCGACAAAGCCTGGGATCCTCTCGTCTTTACACACGACACCAGCATCTTCGTCATGCGTGCAGTCGCTGTTGCCCCACCCTCGAGACCTACACAACTCAATGCTCTTCTCCCCGCCAGTGCACTGAACGTTGTCCAGCCAGATCTTCCCTGCACAGGACAAACACCGTTAACCAAACTGTCCATGCACTGGTAGGGATGGTCTTCCAGCATATTGTCACAAAGCGGTTTCAGGTTTGACCCATAACAAGTCAAAAAAGGACCCAGTCAGAACATTGCTCTCACCTTGGCCCTTGCCATATTTGGCGCTGTGTGTCCAGCCAAGGGCTGAGATGAAGCCCAGTTGGCGACAGAGGACATTGGCGTTGGCCAGGGAGAAATCGTCATCGCAGATGGTGCCCCACTCTCCCTTGTAATATATCTCCACCCGTCCCTCGTTGTGCTTGCGGGGGTATCCCACCAGCCTGAATTTGAGACGCTGGCTCTGGGCTTGAGGTGACGGGGACGGGGTGGGGGTGGATGTGGCCGGGGCTGGCGGTGTGGTCTGGGCGAGGCAGGCACACATGCCAAACAGAAGACAGACGATGGCTAACTGTTGCCTGCTCCCTGAGCCCCACATGGTCCGCTGTATGTTTACACAGAGAACAAGCAGTCAGGCTAGCATCCTTGTGTCAGCATTAGTCTTCTATTTATATAGGAGGAAACATTCCTTGTGTATGACACGCATGAACCTCAGATGACCCTACTCAGCTAATCAAACTGATGTAATCTCAGCTGTAAGCAGGAGAGATTTGAGTCTTATTTACTGACGTTAGAATGAAGGGTTGTTTCAACAGTTTGATCCAAACCCTCTGGTTTGTGTGTATATTTACAGTGTGTATATATATAGCTATTACTAAAGTATTCTTTAGTAATAGCGGACATTTAAAGATACACACATTTGGGTATGAATGTGTGTAAATGGGTGAATGTGAGGTAGTCATGTACAGCACTTTGAGTGTCTGGTAGGTTGGATAATTGCTATATAAATGCAGTCCATCCCAGTGACATAAAAACAACCCACTGTTTGCATTCATGTATACAACATTTAAATAAATAAACATAGATGTGTTGATGATTTAGATAATAATATTGACTTTATGTTTTTAACGGAGACATGGCTCAGCACAGATGGTTCTGCTACACTTATTGAGG
>JAODLL010083304.1:0-14485 GCA_026546735.1 Forbesichthys agassizii | reverse complement strand
AGCATGTACAGAGAATGGGCAGCTAGCAGACCATGAGCAGATATTTGCTTAACTTCACTAAGTGTATTGTGTTGCAAAACATTAGTGCAACCTCATGTTTAGCAATCCCAACAAAATCATTTTACAGTATGTGTGGACTAATTCTAACAGCCAGGAATAACTAAAACTAGTGCATTCTTAATCAAATCTACACCCACCAAAGCAGATGCATAAACTCCTCTCCTCTCCTTCTCTCATGTTAGGCTGTTTTAGGACAGTTCAGTTATACCAGTACTGTAGAATCAGAGCCCTATGACAACACGAGTAATATGGCTTTTGAAAACACAATCTCGTCAGATCGATGAGATTGTAGAGTAAGGGGGCGGCAAGGGTAAAACATTTTGGTCTTTGCGCGAAAGGAAGCGTCCGCTAGCGGAGCTGCGTGATTTGTGTTTACACATGTTGTACAATGGACACGTAACTAAAGCAGCTCTATTTTCTCCGCTTCAATGGATCCGTGTTCGCGTGTAGCTCTTTCACTGTGTCCCGCAATGTTTTTGTTGACGCTTTGTACCAATGCATGTCATGCGCTGCATCTAGCAGAGTGCTAACGCTAACATTGTTAGCTGCTGCGCGCCTGCCTGGTATTTACCGCTACAGGTTATAAACTGGACCGAATTAATCTGCTACAGACATCAGTAGATGTATTAGGGTAGGTACACAAACACACCCTGCCACACATTTGTCTTCTTCTTTTGGTCTCAGGATTACTGGGCGCGTTCGCAGCTCATTGCTGCCTCTCATAGTTCATTAACGGCACTATTATTCAGATCGGAGCATAGTTATAGGTATATTTTTCCGAGTTGATGGTACATTTAGCAAATCTACGTATTTACGTAACCGGTGACGTCGGTTACGTCGACTAATCATCCCAGCACTACTTTAAATACAACTTTAATTTAGGAAAAATCTCTCCACCTCCTTTTGTAAAGAATTAAAAATAAAAATTCACCTACAATAGCCCTATTTTATTATTGCATGATAGCACTTTCTTTTTACAATAATTAACACCCAAGCTTCACTGCGGGCGTTGTCGTACCCCCCTCCCACGTCTGCATCGCCAAGACTCTCAGCTATCAATATAACACTCATTGCATAGTTATATGCAATGGGTCGTTATCAGGCTTCTAACACACACACGTCTAACTTTGTTCATTAGAATCAGGTGTGTTGAGGAGGGAAACATCTAAAACATGCAGGGCTGCGGCTCTCCAGGACCAGGGTTCCCTACCCCTGCTGTAGCCGGTCCATACCCAGGGCACTCTTAATAAAGAGATTTGTATCTCAATGAGTCTTTCTCCTGGTAAAATAAAGGTTTGATGAAAGAGCAAAAGTGGTCCACTCTCAAAGAGGCAATGCCTTGTGTGCATCTGAATCCACCAACATTTCACAGTCTGTTTTTGTTTTCTTGGTGTGTGTTGCCCCCCAGCTCAATGACAGTAGCAAAAGTGTTCTTCTGTTCTGGGTTTGAGTTAACTTTGCAAGGCCAACCTGATCTTGCAAGCTTCAGTAAAATGTTGCAGTGAGAATCTAGAGTCTAGAAAGCCTAGGAATCACTTTGAATGTATCCGAGTAGCAACTGAACTTTCCAATCAGCATCGTGTTTATAGCTATATGGCCGTGGTTTAGGTGTGCAGACAGCGAAAACGACCAGATGGTTCATCCAATCACCTGCAAATTCGTTTTTTGAAAGTACCTGCCTTTTACAAACAGTGTCAATGTACGGCTCCCCAGATGGACTTGTGACAATAATTCCTTTGGTAATTATCAGGTTAGGTTTGAGTCATGCATTAGACAAAACATAGCAGCAGCTAATGCAACATCCAGATCATGCAAGACCATCTGGTCCTCAATGACAGTGCCGATGCATTGGGCATCCCTGTTCGCTAACAGAATCCCATAGTTGTCTGACCTTATCTCCTCTAAGATCCTTCGATAAAGGTTTCAGCTTTTTCCTGCATTGCAAGTCACAAAAAAACCCCACATTAAATACAGGCATGTCCAATGCAAATTGTATACTCCATTGCCATATGTTCTAATGGGAGACATCCATTAGACAAACTAGGGATGTGTGCGGGTAGTTAGTTAAAATCTCCTAAAACGACTGCTTGTGGGTTTTACCCCTCACTACACGAGATAATATTTCTCGTAAAATACGAGAACAGTATTTACTCTACACGTCTGGATAGCCAAGCCTCTCGCCTAGCAATGTAATCTAACAAACATTGCCCAAATGTAAGCATTTTTCAAAGTCAACCAGATTAAAACAAATATTGCATATAAACGCTTGCACAGTAGAGACTTTACAGCAGGGGTGCCCAACCCTGGTCCTGGAGAGCTACCGCCCTGCATGTTTAAGATGTCTCCCTACTCCAACACACCTGACTCAAATCAATAGTCTTCTGCAGAGACTGATAACGACTCATTCATTAGAATCAGGTGTGTTGGAGCAGGAAGACATCTAAAACATGCAGAATAGGGGCCCTACAGGACCGGAGTTGGGCACCCCTGCTTTACAGCATTCATCACACACGAGGGCCTGTTCAGATTTTGTCGCGTTCCTTACGGCCTCGCTTAGACGCCGTCTGCATTCCAAAAAATGATGGCGCACAGGAACACTTTGATGCCATTCTGAATGCACCACCTCCATTAGACGCGGCTACTCTTAGGTCCTTTCTGGGCCTTGCGTCCTGGTATTCAAAGTTTCTTCCCAACTTTGGTGCTGTTGAGGCTCCTATGAGAGAGTGTGCTAATGACTAAGATGCATTTTCATGGACTGATGCTGCTCAACAGAGTTTTAATGAAATAAAACGGCAAAGCAGTCAGTCCGGATTTGGCAGCGTACTACAAAGTGCAGGATGAATTGTCAGGTATGGACAATTTTGTCTTCAGAGACAATAGACTGTTAGTACCCATCTCCCTGCGTAATACGCTGATTTCCTTGGCTCACGAGAGTCACCAAGGAATTGTGCGTACAAAACAACGCTTGCATGACCTTTACTGGTGGCCACGAATGAATACTGATGTTCAAACTAGTATTGCCACATGCATTCCCTGCCAAGCTAATGACAAGACGGCTAGGACTCACCCTGCTCCTTTACAACCAGTTCAACTACCCGATGGTCCATGGAAAAAACTTGGCCTTGATATAGTTTGACCATTCGAAACTGCTGTACACACCTGTCGATTTGCTATCACGCTGACTGATTACTACTCGAAGTGGCCTGAGCTTGCCGTCTGCCATACTGCTACTGCCGACAATGTTATACAATTCCTCAGTGCAGTCTTCAATCGTCATGGTAACCCGGAATGCATTGTCACGGAGAACGGGGCTCAGTTTACTTCAGGTGTCTTTAGAGACTTTATAGAAACAAGAGCTATACGACACCATCGGACTTCAGTGTATTACCCAGCGGCCAATGGAGCCATTGAGCGATTCCATCGCGCCCTGAGAAGCTGCATTCAGACAGCTGTTTTTCAGGCACGTCCTTGGAACGTGGTGGTGATGGATTGGCTCCAGGTGTACCGAGCTACTCCGCATGCTACGACATCTGTCTCGCCTTATGAACTGCTGTATGGGCGTAAAATGCGCACTAAACTGGATATTCTTCCCATGCCCGCACAAGACAATGCGGCTGTGCGTGATACAGTGTATAAGAAACAACAAAACATTAAGCGCTACGCAGACTCAAAACGTCATGCGCTTGCACCACTGTTTCAGGAAGGAGAGTGAGGATTAGGATCCTTCATCATACTCCAAAAGCTCATCCCAGGTTCACAACTCCAGTGATTGTGAAGAAGAAGGTTGGCTCAAACGGTTTCCTTCTTAGTGATGGTAAAATATGGAATGCTTCACATCTGGCCAGTTTCCCATCTGGAGTTGAATATGGACAGACAAATCGCAAGCTAGATTCCACAGAAGCATCCGTGATCAAGTCCCGAGTCAGATTCAATCCTAAATGGCACAAAGACTATCTCGTTTATTAAACAGAAGAGTGTTTTCTCAAGATTAAGCAACAGAGTATGAAGCTATGTGGTACATTTAACAGATATGTTGTAGTTCAGTTAAACCTTCAGTATACTTACCAATGCTACCTGTGTAGAGCATGTTAAATTCACATTTTCTCAAGACTGTTTATGAATAAGCTTAGAGAAAAGTACTTATTGTTTTGATTACGATTTTTGTATTGGTTGAAGTAAATACTGATATTCTTAAGTTAATTGTGTGACTAATGAGTTATGCATAACATATTCGTTCTGGTGGCTGAATGGCTAAATTAAGGGCAAGTATTCGTTTTTACTAATGGGGAAATGTGGTGTTCTACATGCATGCTGAATGTCACTAGTTGGCACTGTTGTGAGTGAGAGCTGAGATAGAATAGAAGAAGAAACAAGCAGAGGGCTACGTGAGATTACAAAACAGTAACATGAGGATAAAGAACGAGTAAATAAAGTTGAACTTCCCGTAACTATTTCTAGTGTTGAAGTTGTGTACAACAATGCTATAGAATGTTTTTAAAACCGTAATCCGATGCCGGTTGAATGTCTCGAATGAAAACATGGAATACATTTAGTTAAAATGACGTTGATTTGAGACTGCGGTTCTATGGGACATGTTGTTTTATTATGGGGCGAGACTACAGTGTGCCGAAGGCTAAACTGCTTCTATATCGTTACTTCCCTATTTATCCGGATAAAGACGAGTTGTTTAAGGGATCAAATGTTTAATTTGGCAAATCACAGCTCTGGCCATTTTCAGGGCTTTCAAATGACGTCATCGTTCGCTACAAAAACGGCTGTAAATTTATTTCTCAATTAAATTATTACACTTAGACTGTAATTTAGTACATATATTAATAAAATAATTACATAAATAAGCACATTTATGAATAATTATTTATTTATCTGAAGATGTATAAGGCCAAACTATTTCAACATTTCTGACATTTACAATAAAACACATATTTTTATATGTTCAATCACAATGCTCTAATCCTTAAACAAATATACTCATCAGATGTTGTATTGTAGTCCTATAGTGTAAAAAAGTGACTTATGCCTAATTTCCATAAAGTTATTACACAAAATAGTACATTATGTCAGGCGAATATGAAAAAAAAGAAGATAATTATGCTGTATTTGTGATTAATTTACCAAGAAGCAGTCATCCACATGGACTATTTAACCTGAATTGGAATCTCACATATGTTATCTACATTTTAATACCAAAATAAGCTTTGTAACTTGTTCAGAACTGCATAAAACCTTATGAATGAAAGGTAATGTTTTTGCAAGGAAAAAGCCGAAAAAAGGGCCCTAGTGGTGTAGAGCGAAAGAGGTTAAATGTTGCCAGACTCACTAGTCGACACCAGAAATACTAGTCGGTTAAACTTATAATTTTCTTTTTGCAAGTAGTAGGTAGTTTATTTTTTCACTAGGTCAGTCAGTCTCTCTCTGTCTGCACTCGAAACGCTGTTGACGCTGTAAGTTGGGAGCGCGTTGGATTCAACGATTTCAGTGGCAAAACTGCGGGGACAGACATGGCTCACAGCAGAGAAAATGAACAGATTGTCACTAACACCGCTCCCACAAAATGACCAGGAGTGAAATTTTGAAGCGCAGATAGAAAACAGATAAATCATCTCTTCCTTGTTGGACACAGCAGGTACCGTACCAGTACTGTAGCTACTAGTTAATCAAACAAATAGTGCAGAGTAATCAATTATTCTGTTCTATTTCTATTATAACATGACAGCTCATTAACTTATTTCCTTTATTTTGAACATCTTACAATGTGAAATCTATAGCTGATTACAATTAAATAATCAATTGTTTTGATATTTATTGTAATTTTTCACCAATAAATGAATTACTTATCTTTATCCACTAATCCTCTACTTATACACTTTTAATCATGTAACATATCCTTTACTTTTTATACACAATTGTGATATTCATAGATACCATGTGACATCACTGTAGGTTAACACTGCCATATTGGAGTCCTGTCATCCTATCTCTACCATAGAACTATCAGAGACAACAAAGGAAAATTATCTATGAAACAAAATGTTCATACAGCATACCCATGTTTTGTTGTTGACTGTAACACTAGTCCAGAGAAACTCAGGACTGCAATTGTATTAAATATAAAGACGTTAGATTGGCGTAATTTAAATGGTTGGGTTGGCTTCCATCAGAAGAGACTGGCAGACAAGATCTCTACGGTAGACTGTGCAGTAAAGACCCCGGTACTGTAAACCCTCAATTTACCTAATTATTGTTTATCTTTAACCTTTCTTTGTCAGGAAAAGGCTAACAAACGCTATACACATGGTTACCAGTTCCCATATATTTATTAACGTTAATAGTGTCTTGCGATTATCTTCATATGCATACATTTAGGTTACTATATGTATCTCTCTCTGCTTATAGGAAGCGGCAGAAAAACACCCACACCAACAGTAGGTTTGAGTGTACTGATTCAGATGAAATGGAGAAGCACTGAGCCCAGCAGTGATGACACTGTCCCTGATATGTAATTATTGCAGAAAGGCTTCAGTGCCAAAGACCTGTAGGCTGCCTGTATTGTGCACTGTTAATACCAGCAAGGACAGCAGCAACTGCACCAGTGGAACTGGAAACAACTATTGGACTTGCTGCAGTCAGAATCCATATGGCCTTGTCAGGAACAAATACACCATCCTGCTGTCCATCTCTCTGCCAAGCAACTGCTGAAGGACTGCCTACCTTTTGTGATAAGATAAAAGTTTGCTGTGCATTGTAATATTTGGTCTCCCTGCACAGAATCAACAGGCAGGAGTTGCTTACTATGTCAAATGTATACATTACTATTTCCCTTCCTGTAATAAACATTACTTATTCTCAGTTTGGTTTCTTGGGGTTGTTGTTTTAATACCACTGTAACTTCTGGACTACAATGCACAATGAAATATTTTGCACAATCTAAGGTACTTGAATATGTAGATGATTCAGTGATATCAGATTAATGTATCTATACTCAAATACATCAACATTAACAACAAAGACAATAGCTTTCTTTCCAACATTTAATATCAATAATATACAACAACAAAGCATCATCTTTAACTTTAATGTATAGAGATATATTTCGAATGCCAGTGTTGAGAACCTGGAATGGTTGACATGTGAAGTGAATGCCACGCACTTTTGGTGATTTATCATACTGTTAGCTGCTCCACTGACCAAAGATAGTAATTAGCATTGCATGGTAATTTAATATCAAGAGCTAGCAATTAGCATCGCAAGCTACTCTACTAACCAGGTCTAGCTATTAGGATAGCGATCTTTTAGAACATTTACAATGACACAATATGCACCAAAGTATGTAATAAACATTAGACAACATTCTCATTACCCCTATTGGTTTCTATGAAGAGTATCTCAACTTATGTCTCAACGTATGTCTCATAGTCAAAAGCAATTGACTAGCAAAGAGCATGTGCTTAACTCACCGGAGTTTCAATTCCTTATTAGTTTTCAAACACTTCTTTCACGCTTACTGCGGCGATTCGTTGATACAAGAACTGCTTAACAGTGTCTTACTTATAAATCACTTATCAATCATTACAAATTACGGCTGTAGGGTTCTGTTTAGTAGCACATATTCACGGCAAATGTAGCACGTGATGTCTAGTTGAAAAATGATGACTCACGTAATACTCTCAAACATTCAAACATCCTTTAAATGATATAGTGGGTATTAGTAGACCAATATTTCAACAACATCAACTACAGAATTTCGTAACCATTAACACGAAAATATATTAGGTAGAAAATCGTCTTAATTTTGACGAATTCATAATGCGTCAGAATAGAGACGAATGCCTTATGCCGGGTATCCACTACACGATTTCAGGCCGATTTTGACCCGATTTGGTCGTGACCGACGCATTTTCAGTGTCGGGACAGAACGTGGCTCGTCTGGAGCGACGACAGGCGTCGTTACTCCATGTAGTGTGACATATTCTAAGATAGGCTACGCGACGTCTGAGATGCCTCACGACGTCCTGACGAAAAGACTAGCATGTTAGAATTGTTTTTAAATTTCTCGCCTAGTTTGACATCCTCTACGATGTTCTCCGACATATTTCTTCACGTTAACCAATAAAATGGATGCGTATGCTACTAAATAAACGTTTACCAACTTTATAGTTTGTTATGGCTGCAGATGAGAGGATCTGCACCACTGCTTCAGAGCTGTGCCATCGTGTGTGTGTGTGTGCTTGAGAGAGCAAGCATCGGAGAATCCCCGCTTGCACGCAATGATTCAGTATTTATATAATATTTTATAACTTGGTCGGACCGCTGCGTGGTCTTGTCTTTTTTTTAACAAATGCCTAACAGTTGGAGAGGTTTAAACCAAAGCTGCTTTGACATTTTCCTTTCTTTCTTTATTTCTTTTTCTCTGAGCATAAAATCCCCAGCATCACACACAGGGCTTGTGTATCCATGATTGACAAATACTTGACCGGGCGCCGTTGTGAACTATGATTGACAACTTCTTGACCCCTCCTCCCTGATGACACATGATCTCTCGCCAGGTCGTGAACGACAGCATACTGTGATCGGTCGGTGTCATACGTGTAGTGTTGCAAGTCTCCCTGCCGCGACACGTCAAGAATGTATCGCACAATGTTTGTCTAGTCTGACATGGTAACAATCGTGAGACACAAAAAAGTCGTGTAGTGGATACCCGGCATTAACGAAAATATACAAGTTAGGGAAAACGTCTGCATTCTGACAAATGTATAATGCGTCCAAATATTGACGAATATTTCTGTCACAATTGAATCTAATTGTCAAAATATTAATTTAAAATGTAATTTTCTTATTTATGTTAATATTGTGACAAATTAGGTTTTTGTAATTATTAGAAGTTTACATACTATGCACAAATGTCTATATTTGACAACAATCAATGAGACCATGTTGCACAACACAACCTACCCAAAAGGGTGTGGCCTGTATACCGGTCTAATGTATGTCATAAGTAACATGCCTGAAAATTACTACAAATCTACAACAATGGGGTGCTTAGGTTTACTCCTGTGAAGGCATGTTGAAGCAGGATGCCTTGCCACAAGGCTTCATTATAGTGTTGCGACATTGTTGTTTATTATCTGCAATGAGTGTGTTTTATGTGGTTTACATTGTGCTAGCAGGTGCTATTTTGTATGTACAAAACAGTTGTTTCCCAGCTGAAAATTGCACTTTGGGTATATTCCCGATATGATCTCTCTTGTATATATCCTTGAGAGAAATGTGTATTACTGCTCTTCATTGATCACTGGAAAATCAATTAAAGCTAGTCTAATATATTACAAAATTGGAGTGGGAAGTTACTTAGAATGTAATATATTTCATTTTAAGCTAATATTAAAATGTTCTCTTGTATCCCCTTCTCATATCTCATAGGCCTAGGGGATTCTCACACAGAAGATGGCTGCCTCATTCTTGTTGTTAACAGTGGCAGCTGTGCTTCTGAACATGGCCAGATCTCAGGGCATGAAAGGGAAAGACAGCTCACCTCTTAGGTTTACCCACAACCTGTACAACACCTCCATCAATGAAAACTCAGCCCCGCGGAGCTATGTCAACACTCCGGTTAAAATGGGCATTGAAATGTCCGATACATTCTGGAAAATTAAATATAATATTGTCTCAGGTGATGAAGACAGCCTTTTCCAAGCAGAGGAAGTCAAAGTTGGTGATTTCTGCTTTCTGCGGATCAAAACTCAAAGCAGTAACTCAGCTCTTCTCAACAGAGAGGTGAGAGACCGTTATACTCTCACTGTTGAAGCCACAGAGAGAACATATGTCTTCCAGACCAAAACAAAGGTGTTTGTGCACGTTCTAGACACAAATGACTTGAAGCCTCTTTTCTATCCTGCTTCATACAATGTTGCCATCAGAGAGGATACGCCTATCAAGACCAGTATAATCAGGGTAAGCGCTACGGACGCTGACATGGGAAGCAATGCTGAATTGTATTACTCATTTACAAGCAGAGCCCATCCATTCACTGTTGATCCTTTCACAGGCATTGTGAGCCTCATAAAAAAACTAAATTACACCCTCGCTGATAGGTATGACCTCACCATTTTAGCAGAGGACAGAAACAAGAAGATATCTGGAGTTCAGAAGTTTGGTAATGTAGCCAGGGTTTTAGTGAATGTACAAAATATTCCCATGTCATCACCCATCATCAGGCTCCTCGGCAATCCCAGTTTTTCTACATATGGAACAATAAACATGAATGTCAGAGTGGAGACAGACATGAAGTATTTGGATTCCCTAAGTATTGTTGGAGGCGATCCTCACAGGTACTTTGACATCATCCCCTCAGGTGTGGAGAATAGTGAATTTCAGTTGTTGTCTACCAAGAGGATTATGGGGCCTCAGTTCACATTTGGACTGAATCTGTCCCTTCAAGCTAAAGACAGAAGCTCCCGAACTTTACACACTCTGGTTACACAGATCCATATTCCAGTTTATAATTATAGTCGCTTAGCATTCCAGAAAGATACCTATATTGTTAGCCTCAGTGAGTTTTCACCTCCTAACTCCAATGTTGTCAGAGTTTCCCTCCACTCGGTCCCATATAATGTTACATTCAGCATAAAAAACAACTCTGATAGTTCTAAATTTAAGATTAACTCCAAATCAGGAATTATTATTAACACAGATACAGTTGACTATGAGACAAAAAAACAGTATGAATTTGATGTAACAGCAAACAAAGGTGAAGCTGAGACTCATATTGTTGTTAAGATAATTGATGAAAATGATAACAGCCCAACATTTTCCCACTCCGCCTACCAAGCTACACTGCAGGAAAACATTCCCCTTGGTAGCAGTGTCATGACTGTAGAAGCTACAGATAAAGACAAAGGAAAAAACGGCTTTGTGACTTATGCCATCTCCAACATAGGCTCTTTACCATTCACCATAGATCCATTCACAGGTGTGATATCCACTTCTGAATACCTGGACTATGAGCTGATGAAACGGCAGTATGATTTTAGCATCTGGGCCAGTGATAGCGGAAGTCCCTTTAACCATGTTGAAGAGTGCACTGTAATGATCTCAATGACCAATACCAATGACAATTTACCTATATTTGAGAAAGTTGGTTGCAATGCTACCATACCGCTAGATTTACCTGTGGGACAAGTTATAGCTGAGCTGTCAGCCATTGATTCAGATGAGCTACAGCAGCTGAACTATTTAATTGAGTCAGGGAATGAGCTTGGATTGTTTTCCATTAACTCAATATCTGGGGCTGTTGCCCTAAACCAACAGATTCCCCCTAGTTTAGTCGAGTCAAATTATATTTCTTTCAGTCTGAAAGTAATGGCAACGGATGGAGAGCATTACTCTGACCCCTCTGTTGTCGCCATAACTGTTATTGGTAAAAGTCAAGATGCTACAATTAATTGTCATGAGACTGGAATTTTAAAACAACTTACAGACAGACTCATAAAGTCAATAAAAAATGTTGCTGACCAGAAAGATGAGCCTTTCTCTGATGTTCATATTACAAATAAGCATTCCCCAAAGTTTAATTCAAGCATCCCTGGTTCTATTGACCTGGCAGAGAATTATCCCCTGAATTCTACTATTGTTAAATTTAACGCAACGGACAATGACACAGGGTTTAACAGCAAGCTGGTGTACGTTATATCAAGCGGAAATGAAGTTGGGTGTTTTGCTATTGACACCTTCTCGGGAGAGTTGAAATTACTTTGTGCCCTAGACAGAGAAAGCAAAGAATTTTACATACTGAACATAACTGTTTACGATTTGGGAAGTCCACAGAGATCTGTGTGGAAATTGATAGCAGTGAATGTAATAGATGTCAATGATAACCCTCCTATTTTCAATCAGCCTAGATATATCATACATATCCCTGAAAACACAGAAATCGACACAGTCATATTTAAAGCCCATGCGGTTGATCTGGACTCTGATAAGAGCGGAAACGTTCATTACAGCTTGCTCACACCAACTGAGATGTTCATAATTGACAAACTCACTGGAGAGGTGAGGGTGAGGGGTCACCTGGATAGAGAAGACAGACCCAGACATGATCTTTGCATCAAAGCAAAAGACCAGACCAGAGATGGTCCTCAGGTGTTCTCCACCACCACTGACCTGGTGGTTGTCATACAGGACGTCAATGACAATCCACCTAAATTTATCCCTAAAGTCTACAAAATTAAAGTTCCTGAAGATGTTCCTGTTTGGACTGTGCTGGTCTGGGTGGAGAGCATTGACATGGATCTTGGCAGCGGTGGTTTGATCACCTACAACCTAAAGAACACTGAAGGTGGAATCTTTAACCTGGATTCCTCCACAGGCTTCCTGATGCTGGAAAAGGAGCTAGACTTTGAGAGGCGGCCCATCTACAACCTCACAGTTAGGGCAGTGGACCATGGATTTCCTCGTTCTCTCTCCTCCTCTTGCTTTGTGGAAATCGAAGTTCTGGATGTTAATGAGAATCTTCACAGTCCAGTGTTCTCTGAGTTTGTGTACGAGGCTGGCATATTGGAGGATGCATTTGTTGGGACGTCTGTGGTGAAGCTCACAGCATTGGACCAGGACTTGAGTAGAGATGGAATGGTCCGGTACCACATCCACGATGGAACCGGTCTAGGACTTTTCACTATAGATGAAGAAACAGGTAATAAAGTTTATAATTTACGATTTTTCATTTCATACAGTATATTTTCCTCATTCAGCCATTTATATATTTTAATATATTCTAAATGCTGTATTGTAACACTGGTGTGCCCTTTCACCCATTTAGAAATTATGACAAAAATAAGACAAGAATAAGTAATTCATAATTAATTAAATAGGTACCCCCTTTTATACACAAATATTTTGTGTTGCAAAAAACACAACACAAAATATTTTACGTATGCTCCCATGAAACCCTGGTATGTTTTAATTTAAATAATTATTAAATTAAATAAATTATACATTCTTCATTTAAATGTGCATGAGGAGCATAGCCCTAGCTCTATCTCCATGCCAGCTGTCACTGTTTTGTAGTCATTCAGTTATTATTGTATTGGAATCAATGACCCACGTAACCATACAGTAGTCTAGGTAGCGATTGCTTCAACTAAACTATGCAAATTCAACAAAGTTCAACAATTTCAGTTTTAAAACATTACTGTATTTTGTTATTTCAAAACTATTTATATGCGTTTCGAGCAAAATTCTATTTATAAATGTTTAAATTTATGAATGCAGTTTAAACATTTTTGAAAAATTGCCCTTAGAATTACAAATGTAATCTCTGAACTAAAACTGTACCTATCTATTGATATAATAATAGGATCTATTCAACAGAAAATGGTTGAAGGAAACCTTTATTACCTCAGCAGAGAGTTATAACCTGCATTAATCTGACCTCTGGGAATCTCAGTGAGGTTATATTTTCCTGATATAATAAAGGTTTAATAAAATTGAAATAAAAAAATAAAAGCTTTTAAAATCACAAATGCAGTTATTTTTCATAAATGTCTAATTATTTCAATATCGTTTATTATAACGTGATGCTGTCTATTCTCAGGGGTGATTCGCACGACAGCAGAATTGGACCGTGAGACTATCGCCCACTACTGGCTGTCTATCTATGCCACAGACCTGGGAATCGAACCCCTGCTGTCTTGGACCCATGTCTTCCTGGAGGTTCTGGACATAAACGATAATGCTCCAGAACTTTCCCAACCCATCTACTTCACATCGATCCAGGAAAACCTCCCCAAAGCCACATTCGTCACACATGTGTTTGCTACAGATGCAGACACCAGTTCAGAGGGGAAGATCTCCTTTCACATGCTGGAAACGCAGCGTACATATTTTGACATTGACTCCAAGACCGGTATGTTCCTTTTTTTTTTTGTGGAAAAAATTCACATGGTATTCACACTTAATGTGGATTTTCACCCTGCCTCCAAAAGTACTGGATCTGGATACTGATTTCCACCAACACTTGAAATTAAATAGTACATTTATTTGATAGTTTTGTTCCATGACAAATCTCACACAAGTATTATTAAACAGAAACTTCAAAGCAACTTACAATCACTGCAAGTGTTAGGATGCTTAGGTGGGTCTAGCATGTTGGCAATCAAACCCAATACCAATTATCTGGTAGTCTACTACCTTATCCCCATTCCTGCCCTATCACTTCATTTACACAAGGTGTGCATTTAATTATTGCAATCTGAAATCAACAAGAAATAGACTAACCTAATTGTGGTGTGACCAAATAGGCGTGAAGCACCCTATATATATACACAGTATCTCAGAAAAGTGAGTACACCCCTCACATATTTGCAAATATGTGAGCATGTCTTTTCATGTGACAACAATGAAGAAATTACAC
>JAODLL010083303.1:4050-14487 GCA_026546735.1 Forbesichthys agassizii | reverse complement strand
TGTTTGTGATATTTTTAGAGAGAGAGAGAGAGAGAGAGAGAGAGAGAGAGAGAGAGAGAGAGAGAGAGAGAGAGAGAGAGAGAGAAAATGAGCAATAGGCAGCCAATAGCTGAAAAACCTGGCTATTCTGAGTCTGGGAGGAGATTCCTCAGACAAATGGTTTGGATGTCAGCCTCCCACTTTCTCTCTCTCTGATGTGGAGCATCGGTCAGAGGATTCTCTGGAGAGAGACCCTAATGGAGAACAACCCAGTTCCATGGAGGGAGGGCAGAGGGGGGGGGGGGGTGCAGAGGTGGGGCTGAGACCAGATGGACGCACTCCCCATCACCTGAGCCTCACTGTGGCCTGAACAAGGCACTCTCTTTACTATCTACTATGCCTGTATCTCTGTCTGTGTGTGTGTGTCTCGCATTAGCATTTTGACTGTATTACAAACAATCCTTTGCTGGAAAAAAAAAGGTGTGCTGAATATATACATTTGAGAGAAAAGATAAAAGAAATATGGGTTATTGTAACTATATTTGATATCACAGGCATTTTTTGAGGACACATTTGAAAATATGCCAATTGATTGTGGCTTTTCAGGGTCTAGAGGGAAAGAGGCTTTTGTCTTTATGCTTCGGATTAGTTTGAGAGCTAGACACTCCTTAACAACAACATAATTATATGGACCGTCAGCTTCAATTAAACCATAATTTATAAATAGATACAGTGCTATATTATATTACGGGAGGTCACAGTTAAGGACAAACATCTGACAAATTCTATAGATATGTCCCTTTTATCGCTGTACTGTATATAAATGATTAGTGTGATTGTCTGTATGTTGGGGAGAAGGCGTGTGCATGCATGTGTGTGTGTTTTCGTCCAATTGAATTTTCATAAAGGGTGGCACAACTTACTTGAAAGTAGTGAATTGCAACTCGAGTGAAAATGCCTTCCTCAAAATGGTAGACCTAGCTTTTCAAATATAGGAATGATTGTAGGTCATACACTCTGCTGGTTTTGAAACGGATGGATACTTTAGGATAAGAGCATTTTTCAAACTCTGCATGTTGTTTGTGAGCACATTTTTCCACCACCCAAAGTTCACTGAATACGGACGGTCTGGACATGCTTCATTGGGATGTATTCACAGTTGATTCCTCCTACTGGGCATAGACATCTGTTTCATTTTGAAACTAGCAACCTTTTTAGCAAGAAGAAGAAGAAGAAGAAGACATTTCTTATATAGCGCTTTCCTCAGATAATAGTCACACAGTGCTTAGAACTACCGTTTGTATCGCTTGATCTAGCTTTACCACCATTTTGAAACTTTGACTTCAACGTCATCACACCCCCATTGATCGGCCTGATGAACATGAAACTAAACAGGGATTACAGATTATGATCTCAGGGAACAATTACAGATTATGATCTCAGGGAACATTGAGCTGAGAGCAATAGTCTGGCTAGGTTATCCGTAGTCACACAGGTCTGATTTTAGAGGCATGGCTGCCCTAGTCCTGCGCCACGCAATGCAGAATGCCCCACAAGACCTGTCGACTTGACCATTAGTATGCACATATTCATAATTAATTGGCTGTCAAGCTATTACTGCCAACTTGAAATGCACAACTCACTTATGATTGCCGGCATACAATTAGGTCATTTAGCAGACGTTTTTATCCAAAGCTATTTAAAATGAGTGCAATTACGTGTTTCGTTAAAAAGCACACACTCGCCATATGTTTTGCAGACCATCAAATCTGTGTAGCTACTAGCTGTAGAGACGACATCGGACACTAAGGAGGGCTGCATTATAATGTTTCTTTTGAGAGGAGTAACATTGTATAACGAAGGCAACATTAGCGTAAGAAAATGCACAGGCGCGGCCGTGGAAATGATCGCAGCAATTACTGTAAACATTTGCCATAATTATCCCTCACACGTCAGGCATCTATGATGGAGCTTTTTGACCCTTAGCCGAGGAACAGCCCCAGTACAAACAGCTGCAATGTGAAACAGCCTTCACTTGAGGCAGGAGCACAGCGGGAAATAACAAATGGGCACTCTCGGACGACAGGTTGCTCTCTCTTTGCTGTTACAATGTAAACACTAGCCGTCAATCACAACGAGCTGTCACTCAGATACACATACCTTGCTATTTATTTTTATGTTAATATTATGTGCGTGTGTGTGCGCGCGATAGAAGCACGGCCACAAAGTGCATGCATTCATTCAGTGTTAGTTATTAATATTTGTTACATGTGTCTAAGTGTGTGCGCGTGTGGGAACCGTTCTTGCTGATGATTATTACACAGTCATGCAGTGCGCTTAAGGTGGTTCATAAATGTCTCCAGAGGTCACGTGATGTTAGCGAGAGCCGAGCAGAGTGCGCTCCGTGTGCTTCAAGTTGCACGTCTTTTATGACCCACCCG
This sequence comes from Forbesichthys agassizii, assembly GCA_026546735.1. Lineage (NCBI taxonomy): Eukaryota > Metazoa > Chordata > Actinopteri > Percopsiformes > Amblyopsidae > Forbesichthys > Forbesichthys agassizii. Next base: position 12,067 of record JAODLL010083303.1, on the reverse strand, counting down.
CGGTCACACGGACGACCAGCGAGGGAGACAAAGCGACCGGCTGCCATTCATTTTCAATGAGAGTTGCCTATTCATAGCAAGAGACAAGTGGCCATTGGCTGGGGGTGAAAATAGACCGGACGTCACGGTGCGCAGGCAGGGCAGACCCAAACGCACAACAACCACTAACATGAAACGATGATCCTGCAAAGACAAAGGACAACCCAATGGCTTAAATAGCAAGATATGATACAGGCCGCTGGACAGGGAACAATGAGGGACAGGCCAACGCTAGGGCTGTCCCGAATACCGTTTTACAGGTTCCGTGGTTACTTGAGGCTATTTCCGAACGAGTATTCAAATGCTCTTTCTCAAAAACACCATTAAAAACACTCAACTATAATTAAGAAGTATAACAGAAATAATCTTTGATTCCTCCTGTATTAGCCAATAAGAATGTGTGTTGAATGAATAGCCTCACTCTCTTCTTACAAACAGAGCCAATTGCAATCAATTGTGTTGATGGCACAGTGTATGTTACGTTTAGCAACTACACAAAAGCGTGGTAAACGAAACAGTGGTTTAATCTCAACAGAAACAACCCACGAGAACAGAAACAACCAAACAAACACTAAATACTCGTGGATGAGTAGTCAACTCAAAACAGGTGCACAGACAGGGAGGGAGGGGAGGGGCTGCCACTATGCCTTGGGCGGTGGTTAGCGAACCGACGCGGCAGCGCGCCGGCGGAGAGGGAGCCTGGACACACCCCCGGACCTAGGTGTGTACAGTGCAGGGCAGGCAATTGCATTTCAACATGTGGGTGTATATGGAGACAGTAGGGATTCATGGGAAAACTGCATTGCATAATGTGGAAAAAACGAATACTCGAATCCCAATATTGAAATCGAATACATCCCCAATGAACGAATACCCGAATAATCGAATATTTGGGGCCATCCCATACATTCAACATCAATGTGTGGTGACACACGGACTGAGCGATGCGACAGACACAGGGGCTACCAATGGGAATGAAGGCTGGGAAATGCCTTTGGTGAAACAAATGATCCAACCAATAAAGTAACCGCAAGCAAGTGTGTCTATCTCGTTTTGCCGTCCGTGTAAACGCAGGGTAAGGGCACGCCCCCATGATTGAGTGGGAGGGAAGAGACGGGGGGGGGGGTGAAACGACTGCCTCTGCAGGTCTACCTGGTCTGTGTCCTTCGCTACCGCATCATCATCCCCAGATGATATTTTCTTTTATGTATTTATTTATATATTCATGTATCACTTCTGGCCTGCATTCACCATGCTTTGCTAACAGTATTATTCGTTGTATTTGCAGATGAAAGGTCACAATTCAAATGTCTTGTAGTAACAAACAAGCTCTTCGAGGTATCGCCATGGTGAAATGTGACAGCGTTAACCGTTAAGATGCATTTTAAATGTTCCTATAGATTCTGCACTGAGGAAATTATAGCCCTGGTAAAAAAAATCTAACTGAAGATGATTTGATAGGACTGTATTTCACCGCAAATGAGAACAGTCAGTCGCTATAAGCAGGGTGAGATATAACAGGAAGAAAAGAGCTGGCAGCCTTGTTAGCTAAAAATACTGAATGTACCACACACCCCCTTATTAATTCACGATTGTATTCATGTAATTCTTCGCATCAGTACTCTTATCGAAAACAGACCACCATTACATAACCAGCTAATCAGTCAGTCAGTCAGTCAGTCAATCAGTCAGTGTCTTATTAGACCTTGAAAGAAAATAGTCAGACAGCACCTAGAGTGGAGCAACATAAATAGGGCTGTCTGCGGTGCGTGCAGAGCCCCACGCTGACTTCAGACAGAGACTGCCACCCACAGCGTTGCCAGTGCCAAATAACAGACGTGGCACATAATCATGCAACCTACAGGTATTGATCAGTATGCAATCATACAGTAACAGTATATATTATTGGACATCCAGTGTGTGAGTGTGTGTGTGTGTGTGTGTGTGTGTGTGTGTGTGTGTGTGTGAACCAGGCATATTCTCTAATAATATTGTGTCCCTACTATAATTGTCCAATATAGGGTGACCTTGAGATGCAAAGTCCAGCCAGCCTGGCAACAGCACCTTAGACATAACTGATTCAACATTACAGGATAACTGCTGTCTTGCCACCAGGTTAAATGACAAACCAAAGCTGCACAGGTAGGTCCTATAGGAACATGCAAAAGTCAGCTGTGATACAATTTTCTCTGAAAGCAATACAATTCAGATGAATTGATGAAATCGCATGTTCCTCCTTGCAACACTCCTTAAAGGTTGCGTGTTTGGCCATGAATGGTTTATTCGGAGTGCACGCTGAGCGAAAAGGCAAAGATGTGCCAAGCGCGAGAAATCTCCAACATCAGCACCACCAGCAGCAGCATTACAAGGTGCCGTGCCATGTTGTCAAGCAGACCAACGTAATATCAGAACCCCAACCAGTAGGCTACCCAGAATTGTACCGTCTGACGGATCGCTTTAGTCTTGAACCCCGTGGCTCTCTCTGCCTTTTGTTTTGCCTATTGGGTCTAATTGAAGGATATTCCCCGTGCAAACGTTGTGTAGCTTAATGTAAAGAACACTCAACAGATAACATTTGGTCTATCGGTCAGGGTGTTATTTGGCGCATGAAATGCCCATTAAAACAGTAGAAAAATACATCTAAGAACATATAGGTTAATTGGCGATTTAAAAAAAGTAGCAACATCGTAATGTGTTATAAATGCATGCAAACAACAAATTTAGCACATTAAAAAATATATGTTTTTATTTTATTTTTTACCTTTTAAAGTCAACGAGAGAAGTCCGACCTGTTCTTTGAGGTGGTTTTAGCCCGTGAGGACGCTTTATACAGGCTTAGGAACTATGACCCTCTCCTTTTTCGTGATTTGTTTCTGTACGAGGTAACTCAGCCTCGACGAAATTCGGTGTGGTCCGAAGGATGCTGCGAAACACAGTGCACAGACTGCACACTGCTTGTGAAGAGACTGGGTAACCCGGCGCAGCGTCAAATTGTGCGCATCATTGCTTCATCCTCTCCCTCCCTCATTGTTATTTTCCATACTCTCTGCAGGTTATACGGGGTTCAGAGCTGCGGCTCATGGCACGTCTGGATTTTGGTTATCTTGTTATTAGATTATGCCTGCAATAAAGAAAAAAAATAGGCTACAATAAATCATATAGGCCTAATGCAAAAATCACTCATCTTGGGCCATCTACACAGACCGTAGCCTAGCCCATACGTGGCTATAGCATAAACTCGTCACGTCACGTCAAATGTAGTCTATAGGGGCTACAGTAGGCTATATTAATATCCTTTATTTCATACGACAAACATACGCACAAAAGGCCTAATACGTTTCAAGCTACAGCCTACAAATAAAAAGTATGATGAATGATGAATGATGATGATGATGCCGATTTCTATTAGCGCGACATGGGCGCGACGCGCGTGACAGTCTAGGAAAAAACTGCCTGTTTAGTCTTTCTGCATTTTTACAGAAGAAAGGTAAATTAAAACATGACTACACACGAGATAATATATTAGAATACATTTGAAAAAAGCAGGCGATCAGATCAACTGAACTGATTGACATGATATCGTATTTCAAGAGCAGTAGCCTATAAAGAAACGCCCACAGTTGTGCTTTGCGAAAGTTAGCGCGCTAGCAGTACAGTAGCATATATGGATAGCTAGCTTGTTAACTTCAGTAAAAATAAGTAGAGATCCTGAGCTAGCTTTGAGTTCTGTGCTGTTCGCTACAGCAACATATTTAATGTCAACTGAACTTTGTTTTTAGGGGAGGCATATTTAATAAATACATTTATTTTGTCCACATGCAGTCAGAGTTAATAAACAAATATTGATACCAACATCAGGTTGAACAGCAGTGGAGGCAGTTGGTTGTGGATTTTGTGAGAGCTAGGGGGCTTTGAAGTGAGTACCGTACCGTAGACAGCCAATAGATACTGGACTGTTATTCAGCCAGTGTATGTATTCAGCCAGCAAGTGTCATCTTGACATTCTGATGAATAAATGTGATAACTCAAAATGATACTGGCAGCTCTTTCCATTAATGTATTGAGTTTCTATTTGATATTTGATTAAAAGTAAGAGATGGGAGAGTATACTGTATATGCAGGGATATGAAGGAACAGATCTTAGCACCTGAAACTGACAAGCTATCTTGATAGCATGTATGTATTAGTATAAAGTATGTTATAAACATACACATCTGTATTTTACAATTTTACAGCAAAGAATAACGATTAAATAGCTTTTTGGATTTGAAGTTATTTCAGAAGTACCGTATTTACTTTGCTGGTATTCACTTAGAAAGTGTTGTATCAATATGTAGTTTATTTCATGATAATAACTGTGGAAAATATTATATTAATTAGATGGAAGAAACTGATACCATCAACGAGATAGTTATGTTTCCTGAAGGAGAGACCGGATTCTCACTGGCTTGCAAGCGGCCTAGGATGGATGCTGTAGTGCCAAGTGACAGTGGGAACCACAGGTTTGAGCTTCCACGCCTAACGCAGACTATCTACCCGAGGGCCGGGGACGCGCAACCCCAAAGCTGCCAGGATGGTTCCCCCGTTGCTACGGCGACGGCTCCTCCGCACCCTGACGAACTTTCGCGCAGTGGCTGTAGCGCGGGACACCTGGAGGAGGACGAGGACGAGGAGCAACTTCCTGTTATGATGAGAACAGCCAACGAGCCTGGCTTACACCCGGGTGGTGACCGGGGGGAGCTTGTTTCAGCAGACCCTCACAGCCAGAGGGACACGAGTGCTGATAGTTCCACTCGTTCTGATTGCGAGGAGAAATCACTTGAGCGGCAGCCATCTAGTGGCGACAGTCTCCCCTCCACCTATAATGAAGTGGTGAGCCACCGGCAAAGTGGCGCCGGCCCAATTCCGAGAAGCCCCCTTAGCGTAAGTGAGACTGGGGAGGTCAAATGTCAAATGCTTGACCGTGCTCATGAAGACGAGCTAAGTGACGCACTTGTTTCTCACGCAAGTAGCCAAACTGCTGAAGAAGAAGGCGTTAATCAGAAACGGGACGGGTGTGGATTCAGCGGCGATCATCTCCTCGGCGAATTAGAGGAGGCCGACAGTCACGTAGAAGCCCTCCTTGATTACAGTGACCCCAAATCACTCGTTTCCAACAGAGAAGAAAGGAGTTCGCCACAAGTTGAGGGAAAATACAGGAAATGGCCTTCATTTTGTGAGAACAGCCTAAGAGAACACACAGCCGTAGTCCACGATGGCTTCAGCTGTGATTACAATGACCCAGAGTGCGGGAATTGTGCTGGGGGAACCGTGGCTACTTGTGAGGAGGTAATGGCCTCCTCAGCCGTCAACGATGAAGGAACGGAGTCTCCTGTTAGCCTCGCATCTGATGCCCCACCCGGGGCGAGCGAGGACTCCATGGGGCGCACGGTGAGTGCCGCAGCTCGGGGTGAAACGGCCGATGCCGAGCCCGAGGCACATGAGTCGGTCTCCGCCGTAGGAGACACCGACACCGGCGGGGAACGCAGCAGCTCGTTGAGCCCTGCAGGGTCATCGCCACCGATGTCCCCCGAGACACCGCCGTCGCTGTCCGGGTCACCAGATTACCATGCATCATCAGACCTGACCGGCAGCAGCGGCGGAGACAGTAGTCAAGGTGAAATCCAGCGGCGCAACCGTAACCAAGGTGACTACTGTCAGATATCCGCTGAACAGCTGCGTTTTTGCATCCATGAGCCCCGTGACCAGGCCTTCCTCTTCCCCCCCAGTATTCCCCAATGGCCCACACAGGCCCTTCCAGCCAAAGAAGGAAGAAGAGAGAACCACGGCTCGGAGGAGCACCTGCTGGAGGAGGAGCAGGTCAATTGGGCCAACTACTTTCCTATCTCCCCTGCCCATCTGGCCAGTTATTCACCGACGGAGAATGCCCCAGCGTATAGGATGACACAGAGACTGCAAGGCAGCGGAGAGTGTGTTGGAGGAGACGTCTTGTTTGTGGACTCTGTGAAATCTGAGGACGCACTGACGAGACAAGGTGAAACTCGCAAAGCAGAAGCGGGCAAAGTTTCAGCCCGCGACTCGACGCCACGTTCGTCTGAGGACGAATCAGCATTTCCCGTCGGAGAGGAGCAGGGCAACGAGATCACAGGCAACACCTTATTGGTTCAGACCGGCGAAGGCCCTGTGTCCTCGTCCACCTCCCCTCCTCTCGGGGAAGCCGTTGTGCCGGGCCGATGTTATTTAAACCCTAGACTTTATGCACAGAACGCTGACAACCCTCTTGCTCAGCACTCCTATAACAGATCTTCCCCGGTGCCATCTGCCTCGGTTCTCTCCGAACGGGTGCCCGGGGGGTTTGACACTTTCGAAAGGATTCAGCTTTCGCCAGATGATGATGATGACGATGGTGGCTTGGAGCACAGCCTCCTCCTCGCCAGCCCGCGCGATCAGCTGCGCCCGCTGCCGCCTCAGTGCTTCACGCCAGAGGCAGAGAGTGGGCCGTGGGAGGAGAAGGAGCCGGAAGTCGAGACAAACATGTGCCAAGGGAAGATTATAGAAATGGCTTGTTGTGAGTGGGGAACCAGCTCTTGTAAGGCCTCCAGCTTAGCCTCGATATCGTACAACAGCCCAGAACCGCAGGCTGGTCTTCAACTGGGCTTCAGCCAGTCAGAACCCACACACTTTGCATTCAACGTCGGCGACACTTTGAAATCCTCCGAGTTTGAAATGAAAGAGGAATTTGACCTGGTGATGGAAGAGCTGAGCTTGTTTTTTGAGATCAGCACAAACAACCCTCCACTCTACGGTGTTAAAGCCGACGTGGAAGAGAAGCCCAGAGCTTCAGGCTGTGGAGAATGGTCCAGAAGGCCCGCAGTGGAAGACCATAAAGAAACAACGTCAGGTACCATTTTATCAGATGCATGCATAATCACTTAATATTCTTGTTTGGTCTCGACTCATTTCTAAGCTTATTATTTATTCCAAACAAATACTAGAGCGAAAACAGAGTTGAAAGGCAAATTAATGCAGCCACACATCAAACAATTTGCTTCAATATTAAACTGTGTTTTCAACTGGCATCTGAAATTGATTAATTTTTAATGAATTATGTTAATTAACCATAAATATTTTGAGAAAGAAAACAATGGAGTGTTTGATTAGAATATATATATATATATATATATATATATATCAACAGTGACTTTGTAAGACTAGATTTTACCTTATATTGAAGGATGAATCATTTTGGAATAAGTCAAGCCCTTAAAGGTATAGTCATCTATTGTAAGCTAATTGTAAGCTAATACAGTTTTTGTCATATTCACCATCTCATTGATTTCACTATATTGCCGTTCTCTGTGCGTGCTTCAAACAATCTGCTACTTCTACACAGCCCTGGCTCCGTAACATAAATAAAGTAGTGAACATCGCTCACAACAACAATGTCCTTGATTTCGCAATGTGTTTCTATGTGTGGGGTGGCGTTTGTTTTGATTTGAGCGCGAAGTTGGCAAGCGTTCTTGAGAGAATGACTTACACTTTTTTTTTGTAACCAATAGGAGGAAAAACCGAGTGTGATGATGATGATGACGATGATCATGATGAGACACTAGAGGAAGATGATAATGGCTGCAGCCGTCAGACATGTGGCGCTACTCCATGTGGAGTTAGCCCGTATGGAGCTAGCCCATGTGGAGCTAGCCCGTGTGAAGCTAGCCCGTGTGGATCTAGCCCATGTGAAGCTAGCCCATGTGAAGCTAGCCCATGTGGCGCTAGCCGGTGTAAAGCTAGCCCATGTGGAGCTAGCCCATGTGAATTTAGCCCATATGGAGTTAGCCCATGTGGAGCTAGACCATGTGGTGTTAGCCCATGTGGAGCTAAACCATGTGAAGCTAGTCCATGTAGAGTTAGCCCATGTGGAGTTAGCCCATGTGGAGCTAGCCCATGTGGAGTTACCCCATGGGATGATAGCCCGTGT
>JAODLL010083302.1:0-14490 GCA_026546735.1 Forbesichthys agassizii | reverse complement strand
TTCACCCGCACTACCCGTTTGGGCTTACCAGGTCTGTCCAGAGTCTTCCCCCACCCCTTGACCCAACTCACCACCAGTTGGTGATCAGTTGACAGCTCTGCCCCTATCTTTACCCGAGTGTCCAAAACATGCGGCCTTAGGTCAGATGATACGATCACAAAATCGATCATCAAATTAATAATAAAATAATAAAAAATGTAATTATGTTATTTTTGTTAATATTGTGACAAATTTGTTTTTCGTCATTATTAGACGTTTACCTATTTTGCACAAACGTCCATATTTGACAATGATCAATGAGACCATGTTGCAATAATAACAACCGATCTACAGGACAGCGACCTACAGCGGCCATTATAACAGCTGTATTCGACCACGGCCGGGATCTACAGGGGCCGACCAACCACGAAACAACTAAAGACGACACCATCATCAGCCAACAGGACCGTGAAAAACAACCTAGCACCTGACCCCAAACATGTGTAGCATGTGGTAATGATGCAGATGTCAACGATAGTTAATTGAATTTTGAAGGTTGTGACCCTAACATTATTAAATACATAACGCAGTTACACACATGCATACATTTCTCTTCCCCTGCTCAGAAGAGTAACATGGCATCGACTCTGCCGAGAAGGTGGTCAAATTCAAACATAAAAATATTTTAGAATCTATCAGTCTAACAGTTTAGATTTGTATAAACATAGAAATACATCCCTTACTAGCTGCCTCACAAGAGCCCTTCAACAGCAAAATGTTGCCACAACACATATCGATATAACCCTTGATTTTCCAGGGGCTAGCGTTGCACAACATTTGGTGGGTCTAAAGCACTACCACCACCACACTACACAAAATTCAAACATTTTATATGGTATTTTAGATGGCCACGACCGTAGGATGGCTGACATCGAAACAGGTCTGAGGTATACAGTGCGTTAGTCTAGCACGTCGCTGTATGTGCACCGTTGTAACATCCAAGAGAAAAAAAACATTTTTTTAAATAATAATATTTAAAAATATTTATAAAATAAATAAATAAATAAATATGGCTCAACAAGGTCTGTACACTCGCACACAAATAATTTAGATTTAGATTTAGATGAAAACGATACAACCACTGCCACAGCAAACACCCAAGCCTGTGCTAATGAAAGCATTAACCAGTTAAACCCCACCGATTTAAATACCCAAACAGACGATTCTGATAATGTTGATATGGTGTCTATCTCCAGAAATCTAACGAGTCTTTTGAGGCTTCATGGGCATTGGATGGGTTTTCAGATAGTGATTTTATGGACCTGAATGAGTTAGATAGCCAAGGGGCTGTGTAGCAGGGGGGAGGCGTGCAACCCATGATTATATGCAAAATATTTAATAATATCGAGATACGACAGTTATTAAATTTCCCTGAACCAACTAAAATAGCTAATTATGCAGGTTTCTACAATGGGGTGGTAAACAGTGCACAAACAGCCTTGGAGCTGGTTAGAACAGAGGCACATCCTGGGGACATCATTCAGACGGAGTTACCGTGGTATAGCCGGCGACGCATCACTAATAATAATGGTGAGATAGGGCCCCAAGATGTTGAATCACTTGTTAGACTTGTGCAGTCTAAGAAACTCCTTCTAGCTGAAAGTGAAATAGAGCTTGTAGTAAATTTGGTGTGGTCACCCCGAGGGGGTGCAAACCCTACTATATGCTAGTAACCTTAAATCAGCTGCATAAAAAAAAATTATAAAAAACATTGTGGAGAATGTTGATAACCAGCTATGTTTCACTATGAATTTAGCACATATACTGCATCCTGATTACACTGACCAAATGGCTTTAGAATATGGGGGAAAAGGCTTACACACGACACCGATGTAGTGTTTACAGATGTAAACATATTTTTGAGAACCTTGTGCAAAAACAGATCATTGTGTTTATTAGAGGGAGATATGGGAAAATGTTAACCCGGTTTAAAACTGATTATATATGCTACTAGTAAATGATCACTATTATGGGATTAAAAACCCTGCAGGGTTCTTCTGCACAAGCTAATTCTGTAATCACTGCCATAAGGGTTATAACGGCTGCACGACACATAGTTGCCCCAACCTCTGCAGCATGTGCAAAGACTACAACTGCATGAAACTGAAGACTGATTGGATGTATTGTATAGATTGTAATAAATCATGCTGAACTCCATACTGTTTTGAAAAACATACACAGTCCGATCACATTTTAAATCAGCGGTGTGATGTATGTGTGATGGGAAAAAATGCAAAGATTGCAAATTTACCTATTACGTAGCTAGAGTGAATGCAAAACCACACAAATGCAGATCTGAACACTGCCCTGTGTGTTGAGCGGTGCTCCCTGTCGGGTTGAATGAGGAAGAACATGCATGCCAGTGCCTCAAACCATGCAACTTACAGATAAAATCATATTCTATGATTTTGAAACTTTTATGGATGAACATAATCGACACATACCATAACAACCAGGGGGTAACATCTTCAGCGCGAGACGTTAACTGCGTTATAGACACATCCAAAAACACTGCTATAAATCGTATAATATAGTCGCTCATAGTGCTAAAGGGTTTGACGCACATTTGATTTTACAGGTTTTAATGGCTCAAGGGATAACGCCAGAGGTGGTTATGCAAGGGTCAAAAATGTTACAGTTTGTCGACAAGGCATACAAACAGCGCAATATCGATTCATACAGCTTTCTTACCATGGGGTTAGCTAAATTGCCCGCAGCACTAGGCTTTCAGAATAGTGTTAAAGGGTATTATCCACACAAATTTAGCTCTGAGACAACGTTGTACTATGTAGGCCCCTACCACGAAGCGGCTGCTTACAGCTTAGAGCGTATGTCAGTACATGATAGACACACCTTCGATGCGTGGTACGCCACTACGCAGGGTAAAACTTTCAATTTCCAGAAGGAGTCATACCACTATTGTATGAAAGACATGGCTATTCTGAGAACAGACTGTCTCAAATTTCGGGAGATTATAGCGGGAAACGGGATAGACCCGTTTAGTTGTATCACTATAGCATCTGCGAGTATGAAGGTGTTCAGAACATGCTTTCTAGAAGACAGCATAGCAATACCACCACCGGATTATTATCGATCTAAATAAAAGTCACACTCACATGATAGCATACACTGGTTACTCGGAGGTGTCTGACACTGGGTTCGAATACAATGGGTGCTATTTTCATGGATGTGGAACATGCCACCACCCTGCAGACATATGCCCTCTCACACAGCTTCCATTCGGAGAGATGTACCGTTTATGGACCCCGCCGCAGTGTTACGTTCGAGGTATAACTTAAACCTAGTGACAATGTAAGAACACAAGTGGAATGCATTTAAAATTACTAATATTGACTTAAAAACGTTTCTAAACGATTACAATGCTCCTGAACCATTCAATCTGTGCGCCAGTCTGTAAGGGGGCAGGGTTAACGCTATTCAGCTTCGTTACACAGCCAGAGATAAAGAGACAATTCACTATGTGGATTTTACGAGTCTGTATCCATAATGTAACATGACGTTTGATTAACATCTAGGCCACCCCCGCATCATAACAGACAACTTCGCTGATGAAAACATTGTGTAAGACATTTTTAATGTTGATTGTGTGAAAATAATTACCACCATGTTACGTATTTTAAACATTCTGTGAAATAATTTACTCAATCTATTTGAAACATGGCGTAAAAATGTATTATTATTATTGAATGTTTTTTTCTTTAGAAATATTGTGTGAAAACATTTGTATTATTATATGCATCATTAAAACATTGTTATTTTACTGTTACTCTGATGCTACGTATTGATTTTATATTTATTGAAACCGTATCGTATTAAAGATGACTGAATGTACCGAGTTTGATTTTGATTCCTGACTTATTACCCCTTGTACATGTATAGTGGCTGGTCCTTCGGGGTCTGGAGAAACTGCGTGTGTTAAGAGTCTGCTTGAAAACAGTGATGTCATGTTTGATCGCAAGCCTACAAACTTAGTGTGGGTATATAGCTCATATCAACCGTTGTATGACAATCTGATAATAAAGTTTTACATTTTATTCATAGAAGGCATAGAAGGAACCAGACATTTTTAGACGGTGAACTCTGTCCAACAACTTCATGCAATTTAATAATTCTGGACGATGTGATGACTGATGTGAGCAATAATTTGGCGGTGGCCAAACATTTTACGCAATTACGGCACCATATGAATATTACCGTATTGCATCTGGTTCAGAATGTTTTTTAACAGGGAAAATATAGTCGTACAATACAAATTATATGATAATATTAAAAAACCCAAGTGACAAACTTCAAGCAAGAACTAACCCAGCAGATGGCGCCTGATCAAAAATCAAATCACACTTAATGGATAGTTATGCAGACGGTGTTAAAGCACCTCACAAGTATTTAATGCTGGATCTAGAACAGAGATGTCCAGACGAACTCAGTCTATCTACCTAAGAAATAAATTAGGATGATGTTTATTGAGATCCCTAGTTGCTACAGGGTCCAGAGAACGTCAGAAAATATTAGCAACATGCTCGAATTATTTTATTCTATCATTGTGCGAGATTGCTTTAATTGTTATGAGGGGTAACGTATCGTTAACACCGGTACATCTTAAGACCTTGCGCAGATGGAATGTCATTAAATTGTTTTTAAAGAAGAATGCCAGCTTGAAGTCTAAGCGCAAGATATTAAACCAGTCTAAGGGCTTCTTAATGCCACTACTGAGTATAGCACTACCTTTCATAACCAATTCTATCAGTGATGCTGTGAGACGCTAATCGTTATGAAAACCTATCTTGGCCTGATAACCACTCCACGGTTTTAGCAGTGGTTGGCTTACCGACTAGCTTGGTTGTCGAGGCCTGCAAGCGTTCAATGCCGCCATAAGGAACTAGAATCTTGACCGCATAATACACATTTTATTTTTTAATGCATCATCCATCCTACTTTGAAAGTCCATATTTTATGAGCTAAATGATCCTAGACACAGTCCTTTATGGTTGCGATTTTTTAATGTTTATTAAATGATTCACAACGTATAACATATTTCATTAAAAGTATTTTATTCAATTCACATACAATTTTTAACACTTGCTAGCAGTTCAACTAGTGGTTTAACACCTGGTGTTGTCTAACTAACCAGTTTCCTTTCTTTACAAGTTTTCTGTAGTTAAATGGCTCCCCTAGTTTCATTTTAGCAACAGCTATATCTACAATCATCGTATAAAGACACAGTAAAACCACGATATGAAATTTGTGTTTATTTACTATAACAGAGTTAAGTAGATTATCCATACTCTCGCCAGTTGCTAGTAATGAAATACAATCACCCCTCAAACAACACGTTCGTACACAATCCATTACCATAGTAATTTTAACTACACATTTGTCAGGGTCTTCCTTAATAATCTTCTCCACAACAAAAGTAATTTCCCGGGTCATCCAATAACGTGATGTCCTGCAGAACAGATCGTACAATATTGCTCATCACTCCCCCCGCCAATAGCTTTGTGCGTTTAGAAGAAGGTTCTTGAAATCAGGGCTGTTGTCATTGTCGGCATCCATGACTTGTTGAAGTTTGTCCAAGATATAGTCTTGATCTTTCAATTCATACAATATAGCTTCAGCTGCTCCCCGCACCCGGTTCTCTGACACTGTCACACCATATGAGGTCAGAACATGAAAGCACCGCTGGTATGAATCGATCATTCCAGAGTGTGGTCATCAGTTCATTGTGATAGTAGGCGTGATAATTATTAGGATCTGGGAATAAAAATGGATGTTCTCTTTGACACGGATGTTTTGTAATACAGCCATTACAATTTATGGTTTTGTGTGTTTACAGTGTCCTTCAGTAACCATGCAGTAAACTTGCTTTAGAATGAATATATAAACCTATCAATGAGCGGGCCATAGCTCGGTTCATTAGCACCAACTGGCACTGGCGTAGATGTGTGGTGCACCGCATAATCCACTTTACACAACAGTCCAGTCTTGAGAAGTCTGTGTAGCACATCGATAACACTTAAGTTCTGGTTTCCTTCAGTCGCTCGTCCCGTTCTAATGTGTGGAGCATCACACATTCAAATGGTTCTTCATCCGTGCTTTTATTAGCATCAAAAGTGTACATGACGGTCATTCCTAAGATTATAACATCCTATAGTAGCGATCGTTAAGCCACTATTGCATAGACATTTGAATGCATCACACACACCCTGTGTTTATACCCCATCGCCATACACACCAGCAACATCGGAAATGAAACCGGCTCGTGACCTGGGCCCACCAAACGTCAGCTACTGGACACCCAGGGGTGGACCGGACCACCAAAGCGCCCCGGGAGAAGTACTGGTACCTGGAATGGGGAGGACTGTGCGCCACTACGCCGGGTCATGTCGAACGTGCACACAGTCTAAGGCGCCGTGGCATGCACCTGTGAGTCTTCTCCACCCACTACCAGTGCCTCCGCGACCTTGAAGTCACATTGCAGTAGACTTCCTCACAGGCCTACCATCGTCAGAGGGGCAAAAAGCCATCTTGGTCCTCGTGGATCGCTTCTCCAAGATGGTCCAGTTTGTCCCTCTGTCCTGGGTGGTCACTGCCCTGCAGGTCACTGAGGTGCTTTTTCAGCAGGTCTTCCGGTTCTACGGCCTTCCGGAGAACACAGTCTCGGACCGCGGCCCCCAATTCACATCAAGGGTATGGAAGGCCTTCATGTCTCGCCCTCGGGGTCGCGGTCAGCCTCACGTCGGGGTACCACTCCCAGGCCAAGGACAGGCGAAGCGAACGAACCAGGAGCTGTGCCATTTCCTGCGGACGTATTGTGCGGACAGACCGCACGACTGGGCAAGTTATCTTCCCTGGGCTGAATACGCCCAGAATTCCCTGCGCCAGTCCTCCACGGGGCGGACCTCGTTCCAGGTGGTTCTTGGAAATCAGCCTCTCTGCCCCGTTCGGAGAGCGACCTTGCGCTTTGCTTGCCATGCAAGAAGCTGGCACCCCGGTACGTGGGTCCCTTCAAGGTCCTCCGGAGGGTCAACAAGGTGTCAGTCACCCTGGAGCTTCCGCAGCCGTACCATCGTCTCCATCCTACTTTCCACGTCTCTCCTCAGACCGGTGGTCCCTGGTCCACAAGGGGGTCAGGTCCCGGCCGCTGCTCCTCCGGCGCCGTTGGAGGTGGAGGGGGTTCTGGCATATGCCTTGGAGGCTGTGATGGACTCCCAGCGGTGGCGGGGTCTGCTCCAGTATCTGGTGGACTGGGTGGGTTACGGCCCCGAGGAGCGGAGTTGGGTGAGGGCTGTGGATATTTATCGGGCCCACACCCAGGAGCCTGATCGGTTTGGGCCCTGCCCTCGGGGTCGCCCTGTGCGTTGGGGGTTGGCACGTCGGGAGCCATGCCCAACCCCCAACGCCGAGGTCCCGGGGCGGGGAAGTGCCTACCGTTCCTGCACGCTCTCGCACGCACTCCCTGGAGTACTGACAGCTTATCTGAGACAGGTGACAATCAGGGTCTCCCACACCTATTTCATATGTGGATGATTACTGTCAGCATGTATATATAGTATTTGTGTTCCGTATGACCCTTGCAGGTAATTTTGCTTTACTGCCTGTTCTGTTTTGTGGTTTTGGTTAATAAAAACGTTTATGTTATTCCATATTCCCTCGTTGTTGCCTCGGTCATTCGCTACACACCCAAACATAATTATTTGGGGTAGAATTACGCCCATGTTATTGATAGGTTTGACGATACATATAGACAAATATTATATTCATAAATATGTCTACTTTATGATTGTTTAACTAGTTTTCTTTTACTGAGTCTGCTGTTCCATTTCTTTTTGGAGCCGCAATTTATGTATAAGGCTGGAACCGTCGTGTCCACTCCAAGTTAAGAGGCTGGTGCCAAGCGCTGATTAGGTGATCAACCACAAGTTTAGTACATCAAACGTAAAATGCGATGGCACAGCATGCATTATCTGTGGTCTGGCTGCACTCGCTTTTACACTGCGCTTGCTAACATATATACCTGAGGCCCTCTGTTTCGTTATCGCTCCAGAAGTGAGGTGCTTATATTGCCGCCACTGTTTGTTTGTTAGGCCCTGGTTACATCCCTTGACTGAACAGGTAGTTGGCAGCTGTCAGAAACTGGGATAAGGTAACAGTAACCCTTTTGGAATATACCTAGCAAAACTGGGTTTCTCAATACCGGGATTAGAACATATTCTGATTTCTGAAATCGCCATGTTTACATGCGCAAATTCAAAAACAGGATATAAAAAACCTGATCATAACCGGGATACTCAAGTCTATGTAAACACACTGATTGATAACTGTCCACATTGTCTAACACTCACACAGTCGGGTTTGTCTGTTCTCCACAGTACTGGGACCTCACTGAACTGCATCAACATCCCCCTGAGGTTGACGATAACAAAGGCCCCCAGGACTGACTGGAATTTAATAGAATGATATATGGAAAGAGATACATTTTGTTGTAAATGGGCACATTTATATAGTGCTTTACATTACACACACACACACATTCACACACACACACACACTAGACCATCCTGCTCCCATTGTTGTTTACATTGATAGACATGTATTGTTTTTTAATAACATCTGCTGCATGCTTACAATGGAGATATCCTTGATAAAAATAAGTAGCTTTTACTTGGGCTAAAATGGTAAATGGACTGCATTGATATGTGCTTCTCCAACCTTCCGACCACTCAAAATGCAGTATTGCCACACAATAAGGGTTGTTTAGTGGATATTCTGTATTTACTGTAATTGTGCAATTAAAAAACATAAAATAAATAGTAGTGTTTCGTGCTTGTTAAAAGCCATTCCACAGGGAATTCGTATTAACTAACTCCTCACCAAGTGTCGAGGTGTTCCTGAGCAAAACATCTAACCCAGGGGTGGGCAATCCTGGTCGTGGAGGGCCAGTGCCCTGCATGTTTTAGGTGTCTCCCTGCTCCAACACAACTGATTCAAATGAATGGGTCATTGGAAGCCTGCTAATGGACCAATTCATTTGAATCACTAAACAACTAAACAACCTTTTTTGATGACTTCTAAGACACATTATACTGTAGTATACTAGTTATCATGTAAAGTGTGTCTCACCCTAGGTAGTGGTTCAAGCAGGAAGCCCAGTGATACAGTGACAACCATCGCCATAATAGCTGAGATCAGCCCAGCAATCTGCAGTTGTAAAATAAATTAATGTTACCAGGACAGATCGAGCAAGAATCTGTTATTCCTTACAATAAAACTCAAGAATAGATAATGTCAACTAATTATATGTTGTTGTTTTTTTACCTGGGTTTTGCCTCCTGAACTCTCCTGAATTGCAGTCCTTCCGAGCGATGTGCTAACTGAAAATGACCTGAAGCTTGCACCAAAAATGTTGCTAACCCCAAAAGCAATGAGCTCCTGTGAGTAAACGTTTAGATATATTATTGAATGATACACCCTGATACCCTCAAATGTAAATGTACACTCCTTAGTTTGTGTCTGTACTACTCTTGTGGTTAAAACCAGCAACATGTTTTAGTTTGAAACTGACAGTGTAGGTCAGGACAGAGCCTTTGCTGCAGGGCAGCACCTGAGTGTTAAGTGGCTGTCTCTCCTCCCTACTCCTCCTCACAGTCTGACATATGTTCTACCTCTTTCCCTAAAGCCACTTGCACTTTTGTGCATAATTGTATTTTAATACAAAAACATTGTAGGAGTGTTTTCTTTTAATAAGCAACTAGTAATGGTATGAGGAATGGTTTGGAAAATATGTCCATACTGAATACAATAAGTTACTGTAATTATTGAGCATGCTGCATGACTAATTAATCAACTGCAACACCACTGCAAAAGAAAGAGTTCTTGATACTCACTTGATTTCCATCGATGGTGTAGTTGTATTTGAGAGCATACATCTTGCCCACAGAAAATGCAACAGCAAAACCCACTATGGCCATGGGAAAGGCCTCCATAGCACTCTCCTTGAACACTTCAACATTTGGGGCAATGGGAGGCTCGTAGCTATAATATTTGAGTATTTAAAATAACTTTCACATAATATAAATATGATAATATGAATGAATATAAAGAACATTTTGACAATTTTAAAAGTGATCTATTAAATCTAGTGAAGGGTTTATGACACTTACCCACTAGCCATCTTACCAACCACTGCAATTTGAAATGTCTCCTTGAAGTTGAAGCCATAAGACACACCACATGCTATGACAGTCTGTAAACAGAAAACTACATTAATTTGAGAATTCATCCCCCTTGTTAACTTTATTAAAAATGTCAAGCTTGTTCAAAGTGAAGTCATATTGTGTATTTGTCTTTACTCGTGTTAATGTGAATGACCAAAAGTATTAATTTAAACATGGCCATAGACCCAATAATCCTGGCAGGTTTAATGTTTATTAATATTTTGTGGATATACTTAGTTAAACATTT
This sequence comes from Forbesichthys agassizii, assembly GCA_026546735.1. NCBI lineage: Eukaryota > Metazoa > Chordata > Actinopteri > Percopsiformes > Amblyopsidae > Forbesichthys > Forbesichthys agassizii. Next base: position 3,969 of record JAODLL010083302.1, on the reverse strand, counting down.
TCATGTTTGGATGTCTTCCTTACCATTATAATCTCTACAGGAATTGGGATAGGCAGCTTGTCTTGGTATTTGTAATTTATATTCTTCACAATTAATACAATTATCATGATCACAATGGATGTCACCAGATCACAGATGTTAGTGTCAGTGATCTGAGAAAATATTTTCTGCAGCATCTAAAGAAAAAGGACAAATGAAATACTGTCTGTAATAATTTTTTATAGATGTTATTGTTCTTAAACGTCAAAAACACTTCACTTCATAATCACTAAAAAAGCATTATGTTTCATTTGGTAACATAAAGATATGCTTTCATTTGAAGCTACTACTCCCAAAAGATAAATCATTATCTTTTCTAGGACTAAAATGGTATGACATTCAGTGAGGTAAATGTTTTTATGGCTTAAAATTACCTAATTCATTTGAAAGTCACTGTCCTGTTTTTCATGATCAGTGTAATTGATTGAATCTAATCAAATTAAAAGTGAAAATGGCTAGGTAGACCATATCTTTTTGTAGAAATAATTCAATCCACTGATTTATAGTCAGTTTTGGAGCCAGCAGCTAATTGACATAAGAATGGCAAGTCGAAGTGAAACATGAAAACATTGCCACAAAAATGTGTCAATGGGATACTGTGATCAAGAGAAGTCATGACTTGATCAAATTGAGGCTTAAGGTCAATTTATGCTTTTGTCTGTCATCCGACAATCTAATGACAAACTCATGTTATGTATAACCAGTAGCATGGTGTGACCTATCTACTAGGTGGAACTATAACAACAAGTCGGCAATTTCATTGTATGCGTAATGCGTTATGCTATAGGCCTATCCGTGAGTTTCCTGTGGAGGTTACTGGAGAAATTATTATGGATGGCACTTACAGTGGAAGTAGCTAAGTATTGTTGACTCAAGGTATTTTTGGATTTATAAAGTGAGATACGAAATATTTAGATATTTACTCGCTCGATTTTGCAATGTTATGGACCTCGGAGACAACATGTTCTCTTCATGGTTGTATATACAACCAGACAAACCTTTACGATTGGCTTAAATTGGAGTGCTTCAACCATAAACCTAAAGTGAAATCGGAATGAGTCAGAGATGATACAGTTTATATCGTCTCCTAAATGACAACGAAGTGAAATGATGTCTTAAAAACTTAAAATTCCCCCCAAAACATTGTGTGTTTGCTCGTTTCACTTTGTTAATAAGACGGCAACGCCGGATAAAACATACCCAACACTTTTTCTGGGTTACGCCGCCTCAGCAGAAGAGTTGACTAGTTTTGATATTGTGCGTTTGTCTTTTTTTGCAAGAACGACCTGGCCTGCAATATACACTGAACAAAATTATAAACTCAACACTTTTGTTTTTGCCCCCGTTCATCACGAGCTAGACTCAAAGATCTGATACTTTCTCTATGTACACAAAAAAACAATTTCTCTCAAATATTATTCACAAATCTGTCTAAATCTGTTAGTTAGCACTTCTCCTTTGCCGAGATAATCCTCGCCACACCTCACAGGTGTGGCACATCAAGATGCAGATCCGACAGCATTGATGCAGATGTGTAATGGCTAGCCACAATAAAAAGCAAAATGTGCAGTTTCACTGTATTGGGGGGATCTGGTGGAGGGTCCGAAAACTAGTCAGTATCTAGTGTGACCACCATTTGCCTAACGCAGTGCAACAGATCTCCTTTGCATAGACCTGATCAGGTTGTTGATTGTGTCTTGTGGAATGTTGGTCCATTCCTCTTCAATAGCTGTGGGAAGTTGCTGGATATTAATATAAGTAATATTATTACTTTATGAAGGAGTAATAAGTAAGTTGGAGTAAGGAGTAATAAGTAAGTTGATAACTGGTCCATTAGTTATAGAAGGGAATTAGACATAAGTATGCAGATGCTTTCATAAGTGGTAGGGATTGTTTTCCACTCCAATATCGGCTAACCTGCCTATCCATATGTGTAATATGTTAAATTCAATAAGTAGTATATCAGCCAGCTAGCCTACTATTTAATTAGCCATGTGTTGCAAATAAACTATCTAATTATTTAGTGTTGTCTCAGTCTATTATTACCGGTAACAAATAAATATGTTTCTGCACCCCCCACGGTAGGCTACTATTCCCCAAAATGCCGTGCTGATTTTCATGCACACCCATTCGTGCGATATAAATCCGACTGAGTTGTAGAAGATGTAGCCTAACTTTTTCCTCCTTGCATTTTGAGCAATGTTGCATTCCAATAAGCACACTGTACAGTAGGCTGCCTTAAAATCAATTCCACAGCACCGACAACTCCCGCTGCTTAGGGCTGGGCGATATACCAGTATATCAGAATTTTTTCAAAAGAGATAGAAAATGAGACAATATCGTTTATATCGATATAGTTATATTATGTGTTTATTCATTACTTTTTCGATTTGTTCGTCTCTCCCTCCATGCCTGCACTTGGCCTGAGGAGTGGAGTCAGGAGCGTGTGATTTAGTGCATTCAGAGTGTCAAAGGGGCGGAGACAGCAGAGAAAGCTCATGTTAATTAATGTCGCTAAAAATAAAAAATGTCACATTTCTGTCGGGTTTCCTGTTTTTTCTCTATGCCTGAAGATTTAGCCCACTTTATAGAAAATATTGATATACAGTGTCTTTGATGATCCCCAGGAGCACCATCAAATATATCATAACCAAATGAAAAGAACATGGCACAACAGCAAACCTGCCAAGAGACGGCCGCCCACCAAATCTCATGGACCGGGCAAGGAGGCCATTAATCAGAGAGGGAGCACAGCTCAGGTAATCTTGAAGGAGCTGCAGAGTTCCACAGCAGAGACTGTAGTATCTGTACATAGAATGACAATAAGCCGAACGCTCCATAGAGTTGGGCTTTATGGCAGAGTGGCCAGAAGTAATCCATTACTTTCAGCAAAAAACAAAATGGCACGTTTTGAATTTGTGAAAAGGCATGTGGCAGACTCTCAAAATTTATGGAGGAAGGTGCTCTGGTCTGATGAGACTAAAATTGAACTTTTCAGCCATAAAAGAAAACGCTATGTCTGGCGCAAACCCAACACAACACATCACCCAAAGAACCCATCCCCACAGTGGAAACATGGTGGTGGCAGCATCATGCTGTGGGGATGTTTTTCAGCAGCCGAGACTGGGAAACTGGTCAGAGTTGAGGGAAAGATGGATGGTGCTAAATACAGGGATATTCTGGAGCAAAACCACTCTGTGCATGATTTGAGGCTAGGACAGAGGTTCACCTTCCAGCAGGACAATGACCCCGAACACACTGCTAAAGCAACACTTGAGTGGTTTACGGAGAAATTTGTAATTGTGTTGGAATGGCCTAGTCAAAGCCCAGAACTCAATCCAATAGAAAATCTGTGGTCAGACTTAAAGATTGCTGTTCACAAGTGCAAACCATCCAACTTGAAGGAGCTGGAGCAGTTTTGCAAGGAGGAAAGAAAATGTCAGCTCATGCAATCTTTCTCTCCCTCGGCTTCATTGCCTAGGCTATAGTTTTTCGCACCAGACAGACATGCTAGCCAATCACGCTGTCCTTTGGGTTGAAATGTGTGAGCGCTAAAGCCATCAACATTCTGTGACTTATATTGTATATTAAGTTAACACTGAACATGCACATTTCATGTTTTACAACATACGTACACTTTGGATTAGGAGGGTAGGGCAATTCTGTGAATGCTCTACGAAGTCACAGTCAATGTAGCTGTGGAAACAAGACGCAATCTGAAGAGGGAGGAGGGGGCGAAAGAATGCTGACAGCAGATGTATACAGCAAGGCAGAGACACCTGGACTAGTTATTACATTAACTAAAATATTTTACATACATTTTATTTAATTTTGTAAGATGATGATTTATATTAATCCAATCCCAATCCATTTTATTTATAGAGCACATTTTAAAACAACTAGGTTGACCAAAGTGCTAACATCACAATA
>JAODLL010083301.1:0-14490 GCA_026546735.1 Forbesichthys agassizii | reverse complement strand
ATAGTATCAACATCTTGGATCACCATGTTTTTGATAGTCTTGTAGATGTTTATCGGTTTGTATCTTTTCTCCTTTTCAGATAGTTCCTCTGGCTTGCTCATCATCAGCTTGGCCACTTTATCATAAAGTCCTTGCGTGCTTTCACAGATAAAAACATCAGTGTAATTATAGGTCAAATACCACGGAGGGTAGTCTGTCACAACAAATTCCACATTTTTATTTTACATGGTGTAAACCGACGAAAAACGGCACTTGGTTTCCAGTGGAACGCTGAAGTATCATGTTCTAGATTGACCAGGCTGTACACAACTCTAATCGCACTGTAGTTTACTGTATGAGAGGAGAACCCTTGAAGCCTCACAGGCTGAAATGTCTAATATGTCTTCGTGTATCGTCTTTAACATGCCAGACTTTAAAATTACAGCTGAACCACTCAACATTGGTCAGTTGGCCAGCCACAGCTGAACTGTCCGTCCTGCTTGTAGAGATGTCCGACCAGCTTGTGGAGCCGTTCCACCATAAATCAACACGGCTGTGTTGTCTGACCTCAGTTGACCTGTCCACCCAGCTTGTGGAGGCTTCCGACCATAAATCAACACGGCTGGCTTGTCTGACCTCAGCTGACCTGTCCGCCCAGCCTTGTGGAGGCTTCCGACCATAAGTCAACACGGCTGGCTTGCTCATCATCAGCTTGGCCACTTTATCATAAAGTCCTTGCGTGCTTTCACAGATAAAAACATCAGTGTAATTATAGGTCAAATACCACGGAGGGTAGTCTGTCACAACAAATTCCACATTTTTATTTTACATGGTGTAAACCGACGAAAAACGGCACTTGGTTTCCAGTGGAACGCTGAAGTATCATGTTCTAGATTGACCAGGCTGTACACAACTCTAATCGCACTGTAGTTTACTGTATGAGAGGAGAACCCTTGAAGCCTCACAGGCTGAAATGTCTAATATGTCTTCGTGTATCGTCTTTAACATGCCAGACTTTAAAATTACAGCTGAACCACTCAACATTGGTCAGTTGGCCAGCCACAGCTGAACTGTCCGTCCTGCTTGTAGAGATGTCCGACCAGCTTGTGGAGCCGTTCCACCATAAATCAACACGGCTGTGTTGTCTGACCTCAGTTGACCTGTCCACCCAGCTTGTGGAGGCTTCCGACCATAAATCAACACGGCTGGCTTGTCTGACCTCAGCTGACCTGTCCGTCCAGCCTTGTGGAGGCTTCCGACCATAAATCAACACAGCTGGCTTGTCTGACCTCAGCTGACCTGTCCGCCCAGCTTGTGGAGGTGTCCGACCAACACACAGTCTAACAGAGGAGCCACAGTTAGGCAAATAATCTGGTCATATCATTACAACTCCTACAGGCTGGAGTCATCAGCATTGCCATATGGCCCAAAGACATGAATGGTATCAGGTATCAGGTACCATTGTATCAATGGTAACAGGGAGAGAGACAACACACCCCATTTCCTGCAAGGCTCCGGGGACAGGCTAATGAACGGATGGAAACACAAACATGACAACGGACGGCAACAAAACGATGGCAACACTACAATCTCAACACATGGCGGAAAAACGATCACACCAGATGGTGGCAAAATGATCGGTTGATTGGTTTCTGCTGCTTCTGCCACACTTGCTGCTGCTGCTGCTGCACCAACGGTGAAACGTCATATACCTCAGGAACACTCCAGCGGTGAACCTGCCAACAAACATCGCAAGACTGATGATGTACACTGATGACAGTGAGACCTGGCGCGCCGTCGCTTCTATACTCAAGGCTCCGCCTGAGCAAACGACTACAGCTGAAGCAGAATGTCAAAGGTCTACCAATGTGAGAGAATCAACTGGTAAACCACTCCTAGAGTTGACCCGGTATTAACTGAAACCGACGTGGCAAATGCTGTGCCTACAGATGGATAGACTGAAGTTGCTGACACTGAGAACCTGCGAGCCGTCATCTCTTTCCCTGAGCTTATATGTACAGCTGAAGCAGAGTGTCAAAGGTCTACCAATGTGCCAGAATCAACTAGTAAACCACTCCAATCCCTGGATACAGTTGACCCGGTATTATCTGAGACCGACGGCGCAAATGCTGTGCCTTCAGATGGAGAGACTGAAGTTGCTGACACTGAGAACCGGCGAGCCGTCACTTCTTTCCCAGAGCTTATATCTTCAGCTGAAGCAGAGTGTCAAAGGTCTACCAATGTGCCAGAATCAACTGGTGAACCTCTCCAATCCCTGGATACAGTTGACCTGGTATTAACTGAGACCCACAGCATTTGTGACATTGTTATTCCTGTGGTGGATACTCTAACAAATGACACGTATGTCTTATCTTTCACAAATTTTTGTTCTCATGAAATCATATACTTTGTTGCATGTTTGTAAAGCAGTGACACGTTTCTTTATTCCGTTTGTGTTGTTACAGGCATAGCAGGAGCTCTCTGGAAGATAGAATTGATCTGGAACATATACTCAGTATGACATTTTCAAACAGAGTCCAGCTCTGTGAGCTGTACAATTACTATAATGTCCTTGAGTCAAATTTCACTAAGCCAAAATTGAAAACTGAGCTTTGTCCAAATCCCACCTTTTGTGCTGCAACAGAGCCTGGTCACAATATATACTGACTCCTAGCACCAGCTATAATGTGGTATCCCAGCTGGGAGACATCTCTCTTCCTGTATCCTCAGTCAACAAAATGCTTAATCTAAGTATTTCTGCCTTTGGCTATAGCCATAAACAAAACCGGCCTGTACAGCCTATAGAATTAGTTCAGTCCGAAACATATCAGCAAGAACACCATCAAAAAGTGCCTATACCACCTATATCACCCCAGCACCCGGGGCACCTACAACTCCTGTACGATTGCAATTTGTTCAACTTCCAGGAAAAAGCTTCTTCTTCTTCTGAAGCACCTGTCACCGATCAAAAACTCACTCCTGATCTCACTAAACAACACTTCAGCCAGGGGGCTACCGTGGCATCTGACATGCTGCTGGCTCTGGTAAAACAACTGATCCTATGTTCCGCATGTATCATGACCTTCAACAGGTCCGCCGTCTGTCATCAATACTTGATTCAGCTCAACAGACCCATCCAATGTGCATGTGGCTGTGTAATTTTCACACACTGTTACCGTGAGCAAAATGGTTGCAGCATGCACAATGTATCATCCACACATGGCAAAGTCAACACCACATCCAACATTCTATCCAGTCGCCCAGAGCTGGACAACCTAGGAGACTGGGATCCCGAACTCAAGGATGATGACCCATTCAAGACTGAAAAAGATTTCAACGTGTATGTTCAGAAGATCATGAATGAGGAGCATGCACCTAGTGTCCATCAGTTGCAACGCGGTTAGGTGTATTTATATATATCTATCTAGCTGTCTATCTATCTATCTATTGTAGTACTATTACAATCCCAATAAGGATCTGACAGTCTGTTTGTTTTCTCCATGCAGCTTTCAGCATTCTCATCAATGAAAATGACAGCATGTTGTTTAAGTAATGGGAAGACCGAGCCATGCCACAAGAGGTGGCCTACAGATTTGTCTGCATTCCTCATTTACCGGGTTTCTGGGATCACGTGCTGGTGGGAGTCCGTCCTCAACTCAAAATGGAGAAAATTATCTGTGCTGATGACTATTTGCCAAAATTGTTTAATGTGTCCCTTGGCCCTTTCAGATTTCACTGGTGCTGTTTTGTGTTACAGAAACAGATAATTTTGGCTGGTGGTGCACTTTGGTGACCAACAGCGTGCAGTTGTTGGTATACCCACTTGTTGATAATAAGCTGAAACAGGTAAACACAAGCATAGAGTTTAGAACGATGGTGTTTTATTTAGCTAGGTGGGTTGCTGTGCAGTACACGACAGAAAGACAGGAAGCTAAACGTGGTATTGGATTGCAAACCTTCTGAAGGTTCCAGTTTTGTCCAAATCATAGCTTTGTTGACCTCAAAGAGTGGGTTGGACAATGTAACCCTTCAAACCTCCCAATTGCGGCCTGAATGGGATAGGAGTTACAATTTTAACTTGAGCAATGCCATTAATATGTTTACTTGCCCACCTGATGGAAATGCACAAGGTCGTTACATAAACATTGTTGAGGAATTTAATCGCTTTGACAAAAGTGGGGCTAGTTTGAATGGACTCCAACGTGTATATACTAACGATTATTACAGTTACTTGTTGTAAATGCGTGTTGTGCTCTAATAATGGACACATTTGATGTGATGTGATGTTTATACATGGTACAATATTCCTAATATTTGCGTTAATGTAAACCCTTTGCTAGTTGTAGTTATAACAAAGAACACATTTGCTGCGATTGTACATTTATACATTATACAATATTCCTAATATGCGCTTCATGTCTACACCTTCTGTTAGTTGTAGTGATTGTACATTTTTGTATGAACATCTAATTATACTGTTGTACTACATGAGTCTACATTAAAAAATTAAACGTGCCTTACTCATCTTGGTTGTGTTTATTTGATCACAGAGGACTGTCATAACTCTTGAAAGTCAGTTGATTGACTTGATTTGCAAAAATGTTGAATGAGCCTTTGGTGGATAAATGGTCTGTGGTCTCGATCATTGCAGGTATCAAATCAAGGCTCATTTATCCAACTACGGACCATTTGTTCAACCGCTGTTAAGCAAATGTGTGTAATGCTCAACATGGTTGTGAATGGCCAACTAATAGTTATGGGGGCTTGGGAAATGTCTGTCTAGGGTGAGGACATTTGTTTACCCAGGTTGCTTTTCACATATACCTTTATGTAATTTATGTGTTAATACAACACTCCTAGTGCTTGCCACTTACAAACGGTTTAAATGCACAGCTCCCCAGATTGAGTTGTGACCACAATCTCTCTGGCATGTCAGGCTACAATACTCCATGAATACCTTACAGGTATCACTAAGGCTACATAGCCGGATTGTGAAATGTATGCACAGTGGTAGAGTACGTCCTATGTCACACAAACCGTGGTTTGATAAACACGGTGAAGAATAGGCCACATTTGATACTAAACTACAAATAACACTGCAACAATGCATTTATAGCAAGATACATTTATATCACTTACAGGACACTGAAAGGGGTAACTGTTGGATGTCAACATGGGTTTATTACCACTACAACAAAAAGCATGTTGTACACCAGTCTGACCTGAGGTCACATGAGTTTGAGATGGTTTTCAGTTTTTGTTGAAATGGTTGGCAGATACTCTTTTCTGTTAGGCTTCCTTCTCAGACACAAACAAACACAGCATATCATGCAACAAGTACAGGTGAGAACCAGGACAACGATGGCCGCAATGATTATATACATTTTACATTTGTCCCAATTATTAGCCAGATGCTCATACAGATTTTTGTCCCTCATGACATCGTCGCTTCTAGCGTTGATGACAGATGGTATCTTGGAGTAGTCTATCGCCATGTCTACCAGGTCTTTCTCAAGCTCCTGCTCCTCTTTTGCGCTCAGCGGTCGAGCAGTCAACTCGGTCAAGACCTGTAGTCCTCCGTCAAAATCCTTTGAGTAAAAGCTGTTTCCGACTCGAATAATTTGCTCCGTGTTGGTCTCGGGTGCTCTAAGTACCTTGGCAAGTTTGCTTGTAGTGTCTCTGTTGTTGATGTCTGCAGCTCCGACCGCTTAGGCAACACCTCGGGCTTTGTCAGGGGTGTGGCTTTTCGTGATATTGTCCAGAGTTTCGTTGACTTTTTCGGTGTCTGATACCTGATAGATGCCTCTCGAGAGAGCCACCTGACCGAAGTTTACCATTGTGCTTTCAAAGTTAACGTCACAGTTTGAAGCCTTACATTGACACATTGCGACGTCAAGCATTCCTTAATGGTGTAGCTAGTGTAACAGACTGTTTGTCTAACATCACCCCCGGGACATCTGTAGGACACGTCCATCTCAATCAAACCGTAGTACTTCAGATTCAGGTTGTTCAAGTTACTAGTAGTGTTGACTATGTCACCATCATTTATCATACTGTGGCCTTTGAAGAGTCTTGTTTCTTCGCAGTCTGTCACACCACATACGATAAACACAAGGATTTTGTATTCCTTGTATTTAGATGTTATTTTTATATTGGGAGTTAGATAAACATGTTTACGGCTAGGACACTGGGCACTGTAGGTCTTCATCGCATCAGAGCCCTCACATGCTGTGATACAAACAAGTAGCAGGATGAGCTTTATGGTCACGTTTCTTGTTTTTCAGATTGTAGAAGATTAGTAGACTTCTTATTTAATACTCTTTACACAAATAACCTGGTCCCTGAGCTCGGTGTGCCACATCTCTTTAGTTTGTCAGATACATTTTAACGTTTGGGTGGATATGTGGCTCACGGTTCATGAAGTTGGACATTCTGAGCTTAACATATTTGGTCGGACATATGATCTTGCGCCCAAGGAGGCAATATCGTTGTGTAATTTATTGAACAGATGCAAAAAGCGTGTGTGTTCACCGGACCCGTGAAGTTTGGGAGAGATCATTTGCAAGGTGAGAAGGATTAAAAGACCCATGTTAAAAATGAATCCCTATCCGCTAACAATTACAATAACACCAATTGCTGTGTTCCCAGAAACTGCAGCTGCAATGCCAAGTTGAAAATGTTACACTGCCAGCAACAGATCTCATGGAAAGGTCCCGGTGTGACTAGGCGCTGCTAACCACCACAAGTGACCATGTACACCAGCGTGTGTTCTGCACACCATCAATTTCTATGTACATGTCTAACACATTTGTCTATAGACCGTTGCGCATTCCAACCAATAATGCTTATTCCTCTGTAACCATGTGATGTGTGTTATGACACAACTATACAAATATGAGAGAGAACAAACTGACTGGTGTGTTGTCCTCAAAGTTTATTTGTGAAACAAATACACATGGTGCAGATGAAAACAATGATGCTCCTTCATAAATTGTCTCTCCAGTGTTCTAGTGTGGGACTGTTTACACATGGCTTAAACGTTGGAAGCTTGTAATGGGGAGGCCTGTCCTGTAAAGGTGGTTACTTCTTAGGTTCATACTTGGTAGTTTGATCTGCTTTGATATTCACCATACCAAAAGGAATATTGTCTGTGAAATTATCTAAATCAGGGGTACCCAACCCTGGTCCTGGAGAGCTACTGCCCTGCATGTTTTAGATGTCTCCCTGCTCCAACACACCTGATTCTAATGAATGGCTCATTATCAGTCTCTGCAGAAGCCTATTGATTTGATTCAGGTGTGTTGGAGCAGGGAGACATCTAAAACATGCAGGATAGGGGCCCTCCAGGACCGGAGTTGGGCACCCCTGATCTAAATAGTCCACAAATACAAACAGTAGCGGTTTACGCGTATCACAGGTGTCCCCAATGGCACTCTTGGATTTGCAACAGGGTTCATGATAAATAACATTTTACAAGGACTGCATTTTCTCACACTCTTTCATCAAATGCACCGGTCTTCTCCAACTCAGGAACAACGCAGGAACCCAACCACCCCCATGGGTGAGAAATGACTATGTACATTGTACTGCATATCTGTCTGATATACAGGTTGTGCCTTTATGTTGTTTAATCACTTGTTCTTTCCTCACCATAAAATGCACACATTCGGGTACAAGGTAAAGTGCGGGACGCTGTTCTCCATACAGTGTATCGGCACAAACTTTGACACAATCAAGCCTGCTCTGGACAATTGTCCTATTTTGGCATGTTGGACAGGAGGATTGTACGTAACTTTCGGATTTTGAAGCATGCTGAGGACTTGTGGCTGCCTCACAACTTTCCCTGTAGCCTTATGCCTGATCTGAAGGAAGACAGTGTACTTTGCCTTATTGTGGATCCCACATTCACTCCCCAACCAGAGTATCCCGCGAGATTCATGATGCCTGAACGTGAACTCTTGACTATACAGATACCTTTACGTTATCATTCTGAATGGGGTATGAAAGGGGTTTGCAAGCGAATACTCAATGTTCGATAGACAGCCTTAACACCTGGGAAGCTGTTGGTGGTGGTGGACCCCACGAAGACCATAAGGGAATCATTAAAAGACGACGGTCAGTTCAGTTCAGAAGTAATTGAGTCTCGCTACACACACAACTTAGAACTGATGGTACAATAAAGCTGATCCCTATGGATCAAATCGATTATGTTCTGGAACAAAATTTCACATATTGGATATATACCAAAGCACCTACATGTCTTCAGCGTGGTACGTGACACTAAATACATTACCGAGGTCCATTGAAGTTGCTTGCGAGCATTCCCGACTAACTTGAAGGTTGGCGGCTCATGAATACGGGAGCGTGCAGACTTGACTGGTGTCCTCATAGACACAACTTTTTCTTTCTTTCTTTCTTTCTTTCTTTCTTTCTTTCTTTCTGACTAAACGCATGCCCGTGCTGGCTGCGTTTAATAATGTAAAACCATGTGATGTTTATGAAACCCAATAAATTGGTTCTGTGTATGGCATTATAAAGTGCAGTGTGTGTTTTTTTATGTGAATTGCGTCTCCGAATAACCTATAGGAGTTGTTATTGTTATTGGTAGCTTAAGAAGCGGTTGAGGTTGGGATTGTGGAATCATGATGTCCACACGTTCATCTTTGTGCCGAAAGAGGACCCAAGAAGAGTCATCCGGTCAGTGCGAAGGCAGTTCTCACATGAAGATAATAGCAAACTTGAAACGTCAAATTCTGGAACTGAAGAAGTCACTGGATGTCGAGCGTGAACAGAGCGCAGAGGCTCTCCGTGAGAAAACAGCGTTGTGTGCAGCACGAGTGACATATAGGGAAGAATAATATGCGCTGTAGGAGTAAGAGGGGGAGGAGTGGGTAATACCAAGGCTATAGTGGAGCTCAGCGATGCCCACAGGCACACGCTATATGAACTCTAGTTGTGTAAAAAGTAGCTGGAGGATACAAGAGAGGCACTCCAGGAAGCATGCGAAAAGAGAGAAGACTTAAGGGTCAAGCTGTCAGAGAGCCAGACTACCAAGGTCGGCGAGCCAGAGAAAGCGGCTGGGTGGGAAGGCATTTTTTCGCCGTGTCGCTGCCGGAGGATCACATGTTCAAAGCCGGCCAGGCGGTCACTCAAGTCGGGGTGTTACAGAAACTGTTTGAGATGAGAGTAGGCGATAAACTGGCAATGGGGTTCAGCGTGCTGTTAGAGAATATAAACATCATGATATCTCACCTGGAGCCTGAGTGGTATGCCAAACACTTTGGTTACTGTAGAGCATATGTGCATGGCAACAAATACAAATCTACGGACAGGGTGGACATGGAGGACTTTGCGTGGCTCTTGTTCGAGTTTGGCGCGCACGCTCCGCATATCGAAGTGCTAGCAGGGCTCCTGAATGTTCTAAACAGCACGGGGAAGGGAGGTGTGATGACTGCAGCTCTGTACACAAGCAAGAACATGTACACCTCATACGTCAAACTGTTCAGAGACACGGTGTCAAGGGCCGCAGAGGATTTCGTTCACATACGTGATATAGCTCAGGGGGTGTGGAAGTCGCAAGGTCTCATGTACGTGCCTCTCATGGCAGGCTTGGATGTTGATCAGGGTGAATCTCAAGGAGGTTCCCACTCTGTCAGGAACAGAGTCTTGCGCTCTGTACTGGAAGGAATCAAAGCCCCCCCCCCCCCCTCGTGTCAGCAGCGCATCAGCAAACGCTGAGGTAGACAAAGTATCTTGTGAAGACCTGCTTCTGTTGGGGCAGTCTCTCTCTGCGTTCATGAAACGTAGAGGTTTGGAGGATCAGGGTAAAGAGGGGGGGTCCTGTGTTCACCGGAGTGACCGGGAGCACTTCCCCTTTAAGGCTTCGCTATCAAGCGCCTTGCCAGGTCCTCTTAAAAAGCAGGTGCTATTTGATTCTACCTGATCTCTAGCGCTTTACAAGAAGGAGAGTAATAGGGGTAAATATATATATAGTTAGATTTAGATAGTCAAGCCAGACAGATACAATGAGTACAGAGGGGCCCGCCACGCGACGCAAAGATGAGCTACTGGTAGGGCAGTCTGAGTGCAAGAAATGGTGTCTTAAAGAGGAGGACCCGAGAACAAAGGTAATGTTGGCCATGTCTAGATACTGCCAAGAACAATGGGTGAGGAAAATGGTCAAGCTGCACATGGACCGAAGCGAGCGTATGAAACTGGCTCTGCTGAGTGGAGACACGGGATGTGGAAAATCGCACGCTATATCGCTACTGGAGAAGAAGCTAAGGAGTTTGTGTGTTGCATTAGTGTTGCTGTGAGCGCCATGACCAACAAGGCAGCGGGTGCTCTAATGGAATCATGCTCGCTGGACAGTGTCTACACATTTCACAAGATGATGGGGTTCCAAAAGGAACTGTTAAACAACAAGCTTTCGCCAGAAGACTTTACACGGCAGTACTACAAAGTATACATGTAATTTCTCGTTTCAATACAATGCACCAGCCCGACTTCTCCCCTGGGCGCAAAGGGGTGATCAGACAACACTCGTGTAGTCAACTGAGACCGGAGTCGTGTGCCGTGTGCAGTAAACATTTCGAGCAGCTGAGGGTGTCTAGGAATCCCATGGAGAACGTTCCGCCATTCCTGGGGATGAACGTGCTGATTGTGGACGAATACAGTCTGATGAACGTAGAGCTGCTCGAGAGGATGTTGTGCTACCTGGCTCTCTTCTACGGCACCGCTAGGGGTCCTCTGATAGTCTTCTCAGGCAGCGTCTCGCAATTGCAACCCGTGGGATCCACTCTGCGCATTTGGGAAACCGAACGCTTCGAAGGACTCCTCTCTTGTTCGACTCCGCTCTTTGTCAACAGGCAACAGTTCAAGGACCCGGGCTACGCGGAGGCCGTGACATACCTTCAGTTCAACACTGTCACAGAGGAGTCTCGTTGCATTTTCAAGAGCCAAGTGGCTGTCCGCGAACTTGACATCATGGACTATCGACTATCAATTCGAAAAGCTGCGGATCTTTCACCAGGACAAACAGCAGATGACATACACCACAACGTACATAAACAAGGTGATGCAAAAGTCCCACATTGGGGCAAAGTTTATCAGCGTCGTTCAGAATCCGGCGCCGTACAAAGGACCTGGCGCTTGGTATGAAGTGCTGAAGGAGGCCGTGCAGATGCTACCCAAGCTCTTTTTGATGCCCAAATACCGACAAAGGGGTTGTCCCACAGAAAGGGATTATTTGAAGGTGGACAATCTCTGGGTGGTTTGCAGGGTACGAATGATATGGCACATGGACGTCAATGGTATACAGGTTGCAAGCAAAAAAACATTGTCCTCAGCCACCTTGCTGGGCGCGCAAGGAGGCATACAGCCTCAACTCCCTGTCATCGCAGACACTGAAGGTGTAGTGCAAGGCATTTGTTTCAAGCGAGAGAGTCTCTTCAATGAGTTCTACGTGAAGGGGGATTGGACAGGAACCCTGTACAAGGTCGCTCCTTCCTCGTGGAACTATATGAACTGGACCGTGAATAAGCACCCACTGGCCTGTCTGTTGGCGATGAACACATACGACTGCCAAGGCTGCACTGTGCACGACCAAGGCCTTTACCACCTGCCCAGGCATTTCTCCATGTCACCAATAAAGCCCTCAGTGTATGTTGTGCTCACTAGGGTTGTGACAAGAGAGAACCTACAAATGACAAACTGCAACTTCGCAGAAAAGATCGGCGCTGTGGACTTCTGGCTTACCGCAAGAGGGTGGAGATGAACTATTTCTCTTGACACGCCTAAACAATACACACCTCTGTACACACACAGCCTTGAGTCGGCGGGCCTCATTTGATCTGGCACTGGTGACACTAGCGACACCATCACACACACACACACAGATAAAGGCAAAGAGAAGAGCTGGGGTGTTATGTGGCACGAGCTAACACTGGAGGAGTTAATATGCCTCCCGTCAACCAAGTCTTTACCGGAACTCACTCGAGAGTACAAGAAGAAGCCTAATAGAGTTCAGCTGTTGGTCACTACCGAAATGTCCACGAGCAGGACAGACGGGGTCTTGAAGCTTGTGCACCACCCCGGGCCGGTGCACAAGACGATCTCAATTCTTACATCATTCTAAGGTGGTGCCCTTGGTTTTTGCCGACGTTCGGCGTGCTGTCGGACGCAAATCTTAACATGCTTACGACCAGGTTGCTCAGGCTCAACAGCGAAGAAGCCCCTATTCTCCTAGAACTACTCACGGCAACGTTGCTCGTCCTCAAGCTGCCCAACGTGCCGTACTTCCCAACCTGTCAAGATCCAAATCAAACAGAGAGGTTCCTATTTCGCAGCTAAGGACATTTCTCTGTACTAGCGCACATCGTATGCCACAAAAATCGAGTCTACCTGAGCCTCTGCCACTAGTTAGATATTGGCCATGTCGTCCAGCAGAGTACATCATGAGCGAGCGTCAGATCTGCACCGTCTAAGTCCCTTACGGGTGCTACAAGTACGAATCAACTAAGAACTGCCTACCTGGTGGCCTGTTCCACTTTGTCAAAGATGTGAAATCGTATGTGCCAACGCTACACAGGCTGACCGCTGACCTCATAAAAAAAACCTAAAAGAAGTGTCAGTCTGCAACACCAGCAGCACCATTGCAAATAGACCGTTCCTGAACACCCCGCACCTGTACGAAGTTGAACTTATCAACACAGGACACGAGTCACGAAGAAGGGAGATCGTTTCGCCGTGCAGATCCCCAACCCGCAGGATGTGGCGGCGCAACTGGAGGTTGACGGGGACCTAAGCTACACCACGTCCGTGAACAGGGGCATCTGGGAAGGACTGCTGGCTACTAGAAGAGTGAATTGTGAGACCGGCGGAGACCCCGTGGAGGAGGTGATTTAGGCTATTAGGCACGAGCAAGACTTTGACGCGTTTCAACTGATTTCACCTTACACACCGCAAAGTACACTGTCAATGATGACGCTTGCGGCCAACGGAGGAGATTATCACAAAGTCAATGATGATATTAGAAATCTTGCCGCAGCGGTTGTCAACGCTGACTTCAACACGGCGACCATCTGCACCATCGTGGAGAACGACAGCGTCAAAGGGTTTCTGAGAACCGTGATCAGGCACGCGATGAACATTGTGGAAAGCATGCAAGGCTTTGCAGGAGGACAGGTGGCACGATCATGCAATAGTTATAATTTCAGTACAATCAAGACTGGTGAAAGGTTCATGGCCCAACTCAATTTAAACAGATGGCTTTAGTTAGATGTTTCGTGGAGAACGTTCTCAAGGAGAGCACTTTCCCGTACTCTGTTGTTTGGCTGTGTAGTAAACTTCCCACTGTATCCTATATTACCATTGTAGGCATTGGTTTGGTTGTGATGATTTGTACAAGGTGTTGTGTTTGTAGTATAATCACACATGAATAAAGAAATTCTGTACACCATAATCATGTTGTCCATACAATTTTATTGGATTTCACAATATCTTTATTGGGTTTCACAACGTACGAGTACAAAATCAAAGTGTATAACAACTAGTATAGTACTAGAGGAGTGAAAGTGACATCAAACCAAGTTGGTAACTGTTATCTTTTTCATGTGATGCTCAGGGTTCTCAAAAGAGATATTCTTATACTTTTTGATGCCTTTCACGTAATCCTTATCCCGTACGCGCTGGCGATCAGCGGGGTCAACATTGCTAGCTTTAGCATTTAACATCTGAAGCATGGTAAATGTGTCCTTTGAAGGCGGCTCGAGCTGTCGTTGGGCTCTCTTCGTAGAGCCAGGTAGACCATGTCCTTTGACACACCGTGAGATGAGTGCCCATCTTCTTCCTTAATATTAAAAAATCTGTATCGTTCTCACAGCTCCCCAGTACAGCGCGTAAGCGGGCGTACCAAAGAATATAGGCAATGCGTATGAGTAGGGAACTAGCGCAAGATGCGCCGTGTTGTAGAACACCAAGAATGCCACGAGACTGCACCAGAAGACCGGTGGCGGGTTATATTGTCATGGGGGTTAAAAAGTATCTGCTCGCTTTGTCCACAAGCTTGTCTGCTGCAGCAGCTCGCCTTGGCAATGTCAGATTCAGATAGTCTCTCCTCTCGGTACAGAGTGAGTACCTCACCTTTGCTGGTGGTAGTAAGGGCAGAGAGTATAACACTGTGGTTTTTTTCTTAGAAGTAATCTGACAGCTATTAATTAGTATCAAAAAGATATTTATTACTATAATTTGATATAAAAATTTAAAAATGATTCGATATTTTTTTCGCTTTAATAAGTCCAACTCACATATCATTTTATGCACAATAATGCGTAGGTTAAAATGCAGTGTTTTATTTTAGTGGTATTGTAAAATATATCTATAAAAATGTGAATTAAACATTGTTAGCTAAAAACGATTTTTTTATTTTATTGGTATCGTAAAAGATAAAAAGTTATTTATGATCGCGATCTGTAGCGGCCTTTGACAAGCCAAAAGGTGGAGGGACCCTCC
>JAODLL010083300.1:0-14491 GCA_026546735.1 Forbesichthys agassizii | reverse complement strand
TTAACTGGTGATATTTCCAGATGCGGCGTAGACATGGCATGTGGATCTATGGCCCATAATGATCGTGTAGCTGACTGACGATGCCTGTTCGAAACACAGCAAACGTCAATAAATGTAGCACAAGATAATAGTGATTTCCGTGGTTGGCTTATAATGTGAGTGCAATAAAAATACATTGTTCATAAAATCAATGAATAATTGGGATAAATAATTGGGATCTAAATATTGACCAAAATAATCGGGATTAGCATTTTGGCCATAATCGTGCAGCCCTAACTCGTACAATATAAATTATATCGCAAAGTTCTATATTTAGTTCTCTATTCAGATCATGTGATTCAATGTGACAAGAAGTACCATCTGATATTGCACAGTGTAAAGCCACATGTAGTAACCGTTATGCCACTAATAAACACACGTACAGGTATTCATAGAGTTCTGGTGACCTGTTGACTCCCATCATGTAATGGGTGATACGTATCACACACCTGCGTGGTGTTGCGTCATCGTGGGGCGGGATGATGACAACGCGCACCGACACCGACGTCCTGAGCAGGTCGATCATCTGCTCGTGGGTGAGGGTTGCCACGGCAACCTTACAGATCTCCACCAATCGGCTCCCCTGACGCAGCCCTGCCTGCCAGGCATAGCCATAAGGCTCCACCTACAGTTAAGGAGGAAGTATTACTCCATCCAAGATATACCCCCTTATAATACAACCATGACATATTAAGCTAAATTACTTCGTATTGACTACAACTATGCTTATAATAAAAACGTGGGACAGAATATTTACAGTTAGAGGAGATGATAATTAAATGGATAACATGACAAGGATGGAGGATTGGAGGGGAACTCTTTAAATGTTTAATCAATCACCTCAGCTACAATGCCTTCATAGTTGACGTGGAAGCCCAGCTGACCCAAGCCGTTACGACGCAGGGTCATCTCTGATGTCTCGCAGCCCTTCGTCAGGAGCTACAGGGATGACACAGAGACAGACAGACAGAGTAAATTGGGGGCAGACGGGTACAGGGAAGGACACAATAATTTCCAACAACAACAGTAATTTCCGTCGGCAGCTCTGCGGCTAATACACAGAGTTAAATTTTCCAACCTTCCGGCTGGAAGTCCAACACCCAGCCCACTAGACCATCCTGCCCCCCAAAAGTATAATTTTTTGCTATGGTAGTAGAACAATCTGGTAGAGGGTAGAGGGCTTTTTCACATGGGAATTGGCATCCCACTCTCCCATTCTGCCATCCTCATGTGAAAGGCAAATCTAGTGCAGTCACAGAAGCGATACGTCTGGTTTTGAGGTAAACATGAGAACAGAACAGTAAACAAACCATGTAGATGAACCAAGATAGATGTATTGACAGTTTCTAAATAAACCTAGCCTAGTTATTTATGATGAACATGATATGCATGTAATTTGTGCATTTTCTTACATCATTTTAAAAATAATACCAATTTTAGGCTATGTCCAATAAACATGTCAGCCTATTTCGTGAATTCTCTGTCTGCTATGGTCTGTTAGGCTACGGTAAAAGCTTGTAAAACATGATTTTAAACATTTATAGTTTTTTGACAATCCACCACCTCAAAAGATAATTTATATCCGAATTTATCTCGGAGACTACTTACCACTATGTTGACAAAAAGCTATCTATACTTTTCGTAGGCTACATTCCAAAAAGCAGATATAGAAAAAAAAGATTAGTGTTTCTGATTAGTCCAGATCATGTCCAACCGTTTACAGTCTTGCCGGATTCCGATCGGTGAGAGCATAGGCTACAGTCTGTGCGGTAACATGTACAACATTAAATAAAATCCAATGAACGCTGTCCACGTGGTTATATTACATTTTCTTTAGCATCCTACTGAGTAGTAAGCAGTGACCGCACGGTGCACGCTGAGCGAAGACAAGTCTCGGTGCCCTCTCGGATCCACATACATTTTGAAGCGTTTCAAAGTCTGTACGAAACTTGTGCAGGAATGAGGTTGTGTGTCGCTGGTTCTGGAACATGCTCGTGATCTGATGACTACCTGGCCACCGCTAGCAATCCTAACTGAACTTCAAAATAAATGAACAAAATAGGAAAATGATTTGGCCTTTGAGTGAAATCCAGGTAAATCCCTATAGCAGTAGTATAGACTTAGAGTAGGAAGCTGCACAAAATACACCTAACTTGAGCATGTTCACTTATCTCCTGCAGGCACAGATATAATTTAATAACGGTATTTTATTTAGCCATGCTGTTTGTTTGCGACTTGGCTTGTTGATAACACAGTAGCAAACAATGGTAACCTACCATAATTATGTAGCCTAGCTAGTTAGTGCATACTATAGAAATGATTGGTCTCTGACCCCCTTTTTTTTTTTTTTATTTACATAAAAATACCTCCAGCCCGATGACGTAACATTGAATAAACTGTGGTTAATACACGGGTGCGGTTAATGGACAAGTGTATATCTAAAAATTACATAAAATACTGACCTGCGGATAATATATGTTGTGGTTAATAGTCAAGAAATTATGGTGAAGTCTTTAAAAAACATTGGTTAATTATATTAACTTATGTAAGAGATGCATTTCTAAATAATGTAAATTAGCACCACTATAACTGTAAATATGTCAAAATCTACATTAGGTTGCACAAAACTGATTCATATTTAAGAGTATACTTGGCTTGAAAGTCACCGCTTTTCAGCTAAAGTGATCCCTAAGAGCCACATAACCACAGCCACATAAAATACCTGAATATAAGATTCTGCTTGAATAGTTCCCACAACACGCGCACACGCACGCGCACACACACACACACAAGCCAGCAGATGACAGGAAGGAATGCAAGGCTGTCTCTCAAGGTGTCACTTTTAGGGAAATCTCGACTGAAGTTGAACTTCACAAGGAGGCATTTTTGGAGATAGGGAGAGAGGATGCATTTGTAGACGACTATTATGTGCACTGATGTTTATGGAAATGCAGGAGCGCACAAAAGTGACAAATGAAAACAAAAACAAAATCAGGCAGAGATTTGTTTCTGTTTTCGATACAAAATTGACACCAGATGCATAATATGAAACTAAATACAAAATGCAAGTGATGTGCTCCTCTTCAAAGCACCGCATTGCCTAATGGTTTTAATACATGCACACACACGCACGCGCGCGCACACACGCTTGTGAGTTTAAAGGTGTAGGAGAGATTAGGAAAATAGATGCATTCAAAAGAACGATGATTACATAAGGAAACAGATTTTTTTCCCCCTAGCCAGTTACCATGGAAACAGGAGGAAGAGCTAGCACCGCTTCAGAACATGCATGTGTGTGTGCACGCGTGCGTGCTTGTTTGTTTCCGTTTGTACACACACACACTCACACACGTATGCATAGGACTCAATAAGGAGTAGATTAGCAAATGTTTTGTGTGTGTGTGTGTGTGTGTGTGTGTTATGTAAGCGTACATTAACAATGAGAAGTACAGTAGGCTGGGCCATGTTTGTGTAGCCTCTAAAGCAGAACTCATAAACATGTGTTGTAAAGGATCAGTCGATCCTTCCGCACACACAGTTGTGGAAAAACCGGTAAAGCATATAATATCCCCCCTTTAAAGATGTAGGAGAGACTAGGAAAATAGCTGCATTCAAAAAGACAAGATTATTACATAAGGAAACAATCCTTTCAAGGTGGTGTCAGCCAACACACACACACACACACACACACACACACACCTCTTACTGCTGATAACATCAGTAGTGCTTTTGAGTTAAAGATATATTCAATAGTCATTAGAGAATGCTTGTTGACATTTGAACTCCATCAAAAAAACGTCTCACTAAGGCCATAGGATGCTCTCTCAGAAGCTCTGCCCCCCCCACATAGGAAACACCTTGAGAAGGCTAGGATAATGTTGTGTGTGACCTATTTACAGAGCCAGGGCTGTGTTGAAGTAGCGCATTATAGCGGACTGAAAAAAGACAGTTAGCTAACAATGGCTGACACCACCTTGGATGGACTTTGGGCTAAACGTACGCTATGCTCCTAACATGATGCTAGCTCACCTCAAGGCGCTTGACCACTTCTTTGAAGTCCTCTGCGTTGCTGCCGACGCTCCTCAGCGACACGCTCTCGCCCCGCTCGTAGAAGATCTTCAAGGAGGCAGGGCCGCCCAGCGTCCAGCCAATCACGTCCTTGGTGGCGCAGTTGAAGACCACGGCCTTGGCCTCCTGCTCCAGCACAACCAGGAAGTCGTTGGAGACGACCAGCAGGGCCTCGAGCTCCCCGCCGCCGCTGCTGTCCTCGGAACGGACGGCCCAGGCCACGCCCCCGAGGCTGCGGAGCTCCGCCCCGGCGTACGGCCTGCTCTTCTCCTTTTTCTTGTGTGCCAGCGAGATGAAGGGGAACTTTCCGGAGGGGTCGATGGGCGTGCTGGTGGCGTGGCGCTCCGCCAGGTCGCGCAGGTACTCCTGGCGCGTGCGCGTAGCCATGGCGCGGAACTTGTGCGACTTGTGTGCCGCGTTCTCCGCGTTTATGACCTTGGCCAGCAGGAAGTCCCGGAACACGGCCGACTTGGGGAAGGTCACGCCCTCGGGGATGGGCGGGCCGAACGACGGCATGTCCTTGGAGCGAGTGACCGCCACGCTGGGGGGAGGAAGGGGGGAGGCGGGGTTACAAGAGAACAACAGACGGGTTAATGGCGGCGCGGTATACAGAGGCAGGGCCGGCACTTAGCATAGGCACAATCAGTGGCCTCCGCTCTGGATCCAGCCAATCAATTGTGTGAATCGCCAAGTCATTCTACCTTGAATGCTGCGCTAGAAAATGTATAAATAAATACAAAGATAAGAGCTGTGGCTTTGAAGCCATGCAGCTGGATCAAATCTCAGCAGTGACAAAGCGAAAATATACCGCACTTGGAGAAGTGGTAAAAGAACAACCTCGTCTGGCCACGGCGCCGATTAACTTGAAACCAGCGTTATTGTTGATATCTGCATTCACGGTTGTAAATTAGCCTCCTGTTTTGTCAAGCACACACACCATGCACACAAATGTCTTTACCCTAAAGAGATAGGATCTGTGTCTAATAAAATATGGCTCTTTAATATGGAGTATCGTGGAGTGATGTAGCTTGGCGTTTATGAGGGTACCACTCATCTCCATCTCCCTTTTCTCCATTGAATACAGTCACTGGGAAAGACATTGTGAGGCCATCTGCTCTGCCTGCTAAGTCAGAAGTAGAAGAAGAAGAAGCACAGGAGAGACTATTTCAGTCCTTCTGCATTAGGTCGATGAGAGGCAGAAAAAACAGACAGAGGAAACGGCAGGCAGGCGAGAGAGAAAAAAAAAAGGGTGTGTGGGAGATTGTTGAAAGGACGAGAAGGATGACAGAAATGGAGTGGTAGTGGGTGGTCAAAGTACAAGGCAAAAAGCAACATGATTGTGTTTATGCAAGTGTGTGCGTGCGTGCGTACTCCACTCGCACGTCTGCACGTGTAGCATGAAGATATGGGAGGGAGAAGAAAAAAAAAGCAACACTTCCCACATTGAAGGACGAGCATGATTAGCGTCTTCATCCACCTATGCTACTGAGAGCAGCTAGCTAAACAGCGAGCTCCGTGTCTGTGAAGAAGTCAGGGCATTCCATGCCAAAGTTAAGTGGGATCCACCACGGATGCTCTCGGGGAATAAGAATTGCCAGCTGCAGGAGGTCAATGCCCTCGCATCACATTTAGTGCCTGCATTCCTCAGCGCACGTCACATTAGAGGGCCTGGCTGCAAGCTACATCTAAATAGACGACTCAAGTCGATACCTCACCCACATATTTCTAAACATATCTCAGAGACGTGCGTAGTGCCACATCACACAAACGATCAATTATTGACTTCCTACGTTTCCCTGGTGTGTGAGCGGCAGGGGTG
Source organism: Forbesichthys agassizii (assembly GCA_026546735.1). NCBI lineage: Eukaryota > Metazoa > Chordata > Actinopteri > Percopsiformes > Amblyopsidae > Forbesichthys > Forbesichthys agassizii. Next base: position 8,565 of record JAODLL010083300.1, on the reverse strand, counting down.
AAAGGGACATGTCTGCTGGTATTTTCGAAACAACTGCGCTAAAAAGACACAGAACGTCCTCAGAGTATATAAACATTTATTAAATTAAGGGATATTTGAGCAATTAAACATTTGAGATTATAATGTTATCAGGGCTATATAAATATGACAGGGGACTTAAAATTGGCTTTGGTTTTAGACTGACTACAATAAGACAATATTATTCTAGCTAGCTTAGAGAATATAACCAGATTTATTATGATGTTACCTATTATGATGTTCGCTACATGTACTTATTGAAATTACATATGTGAACAGACTTGGATGAAACTGTATAACCTACAAATGAATAATGCAGAAATTCAAACAAAAGTAATGTATAGATGACACGTTTATGTATGGGCTAAATTGATTATTAATATAAAACAAGCTTTTTGTATTAAGCTTTTTATTTTCCTCCTCCCTTCATTGCCCAATTTCATCACTCATAGCCGCACATCAAAGCTCTAAAAGCACTTGTGCTTCTCTGAAAGACCCATGAGTCAACCAGAGCTGTGAGTCACACACACAGAGAGAGAGAGAGAGAGAGAGAGAGAGAGAGAGAGAGAGAGAGAGAGAGAGAGAGAGAGAGAGAGAGATGCAGTGGGAATCTCTGAACCTAAGAGGCTTGGCAGTGGAAGGAAAAGAAGACATTCTTGGGGTGGTATAATGGTATAAATATCAGGTGTGTGGGCTGCTGTGCTCTCCACAGCCATGACCTGCAGCCCACTGGACCGGGTGAAGAGATGCTTCCATGGCGGTACTTCTAGAGTAGGTAGATTGGAGGTGTGTGTGTGTACATTGTAAGTTTAACTGCATTTGATTCTGCAAGTGAGTCTACTGTTATTACTATTACAATGGTTTCTATATTCCTTACTTGGCACAAATTGTTAGAACAATCTTAGTTCGTTTAGGAGGGTAGGTTTACACAATGGTGGTTAGGTTTGAGGATTAAGGCCTTTTTCTACCCCATGTTGAAGAAAAGCTCAAATATGACTATAACATTTGTAGTACTGTACATTGTGTAATTACCTAGTTTTATGCACTACAGACGAACAAAATTATTTGTCCGATCATCTAGCCGATAAGAATTTAACAATGGTTCAACGTGCGTAGCTCTGACTGCATGCTCCGTCCACTGTCAATGTGTAGCTGCTGTTGTCGTGCTGATGACGTCATATTGCTGCATATCCAGTGCATTCCCGCATAACATCCATTAGCGGAAACAATAAAACCATCTTTGCATTCATTATAACCTTAAATGTGTTTTCAGCATAACAGTGTAGGGCTGGCCTCAAATATTCGATTATTCAGGTATTCGTTCGTTGGGTATGTATTCGATTTAAATATTGGGATTCGAGTATTGGTTTTTTCACATTATGCCTGCATGTTTTCCCATTAATCCCTACTGTCTCCATATAAACCCACACCCTACGCTGTGTCAGCAACACATTTGATTGCAATTGGCTCCGTTTGTGAGAAGAGAGCGGGGCTATTCATTTAACACACACTCTTAATGGCAAATACAGGAGGTATATGCTGTTTGACAGCTCTGACTGGCTCAATTGACGTGTCAATCAAAGTGCATGGCTATGTTTACATGTGTGCTCACTGAAGCTAGGAATAGAAGATTACTTCTGTTATACTTTAATTATAGTTGAGTGTTTTTAATGTTTTTTTTAGTTGAGTATTCGAATACTCGTTCGGAAATACTATCAAGTATTCTAAACCTGCAAAATATTATTTGGGACAGCCCTATAACAGTGTGATAAATAATAAGCATAATTATGGGCAGTTCTAGTATTTGGTAGTAACCAATGTTGAAACTACAAGATGGAAGATGAATCAAGATGAACGCTCACAGCCTTATTCGTTTCAGGAGTTTATTCCAGAACCAGTGACACAAAACCTCCTTCCCGCAAAAGTTTCATATAGACTGCAAACCACGTCATCGCACAACGTGCACTGCGGACCCGACACAAGCCTGATTTAGGCTTCAACAATGTTAATGTCACGTGCGGGTGTACGCTGACGTGCTTAGTATTTATACTGAGTATGTGTATCCCCAATTTCGGAAATGATGTCTGGTTAAATTGAGTGTAAAGGATTTGAAATAAGCATAGAGTCTTTCCAAGCTTATCTCTTAGTTATGCCAACATTGACCATCATGGGAATATGTGCAGAGAAAATAATAGTCTATTTATATGATGTATATTTATATGATTGTATTTTCGATGCCCAAACATCAGGGAAGTCCCCTAGTCAGTTGCTATGTGTAGTCTCGTCTTGGTTAATGTTCAATGCATATAAAAACATTTACTCCTGTTGGTGTGAATCTCTGCACACCAACATTGACCATGGGACACTGTTCCAATAGAAAATAGTAGTCGTCTATTTATAGAACACACTTTGTATTTTCTCTTCATGAACATCAGGGAAGTCCCCTAGTAGATTTGCTGAGTGTAGTCTCGGTTAATGTTCAGCGCGTATAAAAACATTTTTTTTACAGCGAATCTCAATTACACCATGGTGGTCAAGAGAAATAGTGTGTGCATGTAGGTTACAGGACGTTGTTATGAAATGCTAAAGACCTCTGGCATACGGGCTTGCATCCACAAGACATTTGATGCTGGCAGGTGAACACGCGTTTGACATTAAAGTATAAATCAGGCTTCAGCATGCTAAAGAAAATATTGCCAGAGACTACTCTCGCAGAACCAAAGCCTGTAAACGATTGAACGCAAGTGTGGATACATGGACTAATCTGTCATCTGCTTGCTATATCCACGGATTGGAATGTGCAAAAACAGAGTACGCATAGCCTTTGTCAACAGAGGGTGGTAAGTAGCCTACTTCGTTGATGCAAAACAAACCCATGTTGCATGCTGCTCCTGGTCTGGGAGATTGTTGCTGCTAACATTGGTTAATGCTGGACTAGATGCTATTAACCTCGTTTTTTTGCACGCCACACAGGAGCTAAACCGGAGCGAATCCGCTCACTGTGAGGGCAAGGTGGCTGCTGCCGCTGCAGTGTTTATCTTGAACGCCAACAGTGTCAATCCTAGTATAGTGTGTGGAATATAGCCTAAATATAGCTTACAATACTTTAGCATAACATTTGAAAATTTAATTACGGTTTTAAAATGTAATATTGTGTTGCCACGGACACCGGGCAATGTGGAGCCCTGTGTATAGGCAGCGTTTGACTTAATAGAATCCTGCCGGTCCCACTGTTTGCTGCCTCCCGCTGTCTAAAAACCACAATGCATTTGGTACTTATAACAGAACGTAGCCCATGTATGTGCTTATTTGCATATGAAGAGTTCAGATGCAAAACAACTCTTAAACCCATCTGACATCTTACTTACATTTTTGGAAGATATTGCTTTATTCAGTGACAAATAACCTTTTCATTCCAATACAATTGAAATTAGTGAACCCAAACATAGAAATATATTAAAAATGTATTCATAAAGAATAAAAAATAAGCCAATTGCTACTTTTTTCCCCAGACCGATTTAGAGGTGTTTGCATCTGACCTCTGATTCGATGGCAAGTTGTGACAGCCTGATGCAGGGTAAGAACAGATATACTTAAAGCTGTACTGTGATCTAATCACCTGAGATGGATGTTAATGCCAGGGGTGAACAGGTCCTAAAGACACTCGCTGTGGGGAATCGAAGGCTCTTAAAACCATACATGTGTTCATCTTTACTGTATGGCTTTAACCAAATAACACACGAAAATAGACAAGATACACATGAAAATATGTAATTACTATCATTTCATAATGACACATGAAATGAAAACAAGCCCTCAATACGGCTCAGCTCTAAAGATCCATTCAATATGTGGATACTGTATGAAAGCCAACACTAACTAAAGGTGTAGAAAAGCAAGACAGCTATAGTCAATAGTTTAGTCCCAAGCCACCCGAAGCGAGTGTGATACAACAAGAGTTCAGGTAGAATTATTTCTACTGGCAGCTACAGTGTAGAATGTCATTAGCTGCTTTTGCTAATTAAGTACTCCTTCAAAACATCCAGATAGCAACTAATTAGTGAAATCACCTAGTGTGTGAAACTTGTGTACTCGTGTCGTATTTTTTAAATGTTGTTTCTGGACCGTACATCCAAAACCCCCATGCTGTAAACCCGACTGATGCACTTGGCAAAACCACTTTTCTGCGTTGGTTTCAGACTAGGCTTGTGAGCTGTAATAAGGATACAATTGGCAGAGTCCTCTTGGTGTTTCTGTGCGTGCCTGTGTGTGCATGCCTGTGCAGAGTCGACATGGCCTCGTGAGAGACAATTACGAGCTCAAACACAATGCGCTTCGACAGCAATTAAAACCCCCATTAGTAGAGGCAGGGAGAGATAAGTGATGGGCAGCGATGGTTGATAGGAACAGGCAGACAGAGTTAAACAGTTTGTAAACAGTGAATTCAGTTTGTGCATATATACAGTTTTTATGGAAACTTAAGAGGCATAAATGTTCATTATTCTTATACAATAAGAGCAGACTGGCTCAACAAATCTTCACAAAATCTCTCCTTGCCAATCTCAGACAAGGAGTCAGCAGTTCTGTGATAGTTATGAAGATACAAAGCGTAATAATGTCTTATGAAATGAATGGCTGGGGCAATTCAGTCACGATAAGAAAGACAATGAACAACCTATACTTCATTTTAGTAGTGAGCCAATGGGGGCTTTAATACCCCGATTGGTGCTTCCAATACTCCCTGGGTGACAAACAACAGCAGGTCTTGGATATCATTTTTGTCATGAACCTAGAAGTGAGGTGGATATGTACTGGCTCTCACCTGTAGCAGGTATTGTCGGAGCAGGGGTTGTGCGTTCGCACCACCACAAATACATGTTGGAAGTGGGAGCGGATGTTTTTGGGGGTAAACGGCAACGCTCCGGGTTCTTGGAACACGATGGTGACGATGTCGTTCCCTATGTGGCGCTTCCGCAGCAACTTTGGTTTAAGAAAAGTAAAATTAAGAGTGAAGCAGTTGAGTGTTACGTTTTGCTATGGCAGCACACTGTGAAGATATGTGTATGTGTTTACCACATAAGCTTTCCTAATGAAACCACCTGTCATGTCACAAAACTCCATAAATATGAACTTAACAGCAGACCAGCATGTGCAATCTCTCTCTCTCATATATATATATATATATATATATATGCGACTTTTAAGTAACTGTAATCCTCTGAACCAATTTTATAGCGTTTCCATAGTGTTTACATGCTTACATAACACATAAGCAGGCAATACTTGGAGTATAGCTTCATTCATGGACCGTATGTGTATTTACAGTGCTGGCTCAACAAAAGTCAAATGAAACTAAGTCACATATGTGAATCTTGACTCTACGGCACACAAAACAATACATGCAATCTGGCAAATCCCTCACTAAAATCTCACTGGTATTTGTTCAGTCAATATTCAGAATGAAAGCGGTTCTCTGAAAACAAAATGAGATCCACTTTGAATAAGTAGAGAACGCACATTTATTTAAAACTCAATTAAGCATTTCATTTTTCTAATTTATAATGTTTTGCCTCTCACCTTTGGTACATTCATTTAACTGCAAATGTTTTATGGGCAGGTAAAACAGTGAGGGTGGGGCACATAAGGCTATAGTGAATCTCAAATATTCTGCCTTATGGAGTGTGGCTCAACGTACCTGCTGTTTGTTGTTGGGTGTGTAGGGCAGCATGGTGGATACGTGGAACATGATCTCATACTCCTTGTAAGTGGTGTAGAGAGAGTGTGTGCCTGTAGAATCGGCTGTGGGAGAAACACACGTCTGTATTGATTTCAGGCACCCAAGGACATCCCGAACAGTAAGATCCCTTTTATTACACAGCCTTTTTACACGCAGAGCAATTTTAACAGGAGAGAGAAATTATCACAAATAACATTTGAGCGACATGACGAGTGCGAGCGTGAAAAAGAAAGATGAAATTGGGGAGGGGGGAGGGGGCGAATTGTCAGAACAATCTCACATGTACTGTAAAAGATGACATTCTGCGGAAGAATTGGGTTAAATTAATGTGCAAGCAAGGCAATGCATGCATACTGATATTGTGGGTTTATCTGCCTGCTGAAAGCAACTGTGTTTGGGGCATAGCACATAGATATTACATTTATTAAGTATTACGTGTATATACGTACTGTATATACACACGTACTGTACATACACGTCTGTATTCTTAACAGGGACTTTCACACGTCAATCAAAGGGATGTAGGGATGTAGATAATTATTCTGTTAAAGTGTTATGTTCAAATATGAACATTTAATTGCACAGGAAAACCCTCAGGGCCATCAAGGTATTCAGTGAATGTCCAAAATGAAATATTGCCTTAATATATACTGTATTTTATTTATTTTATTAACTAAACAATAAATTCATTTTGATTCTGAGTAAACAGAAACTCTGACTTACAGTATTTTTAAAAAGCTACATGAAAACAAATGAACCAAACACGTTTTCTTATGATAGTTGCTAGGCAGAATCGTCTTTACGGCTCTGGCCTGATCTCCCTGTAATTTACTACTGGCCACATGGCGCCAAGCATTCAATTAATATATTCAATACACCGATGCTATCTCTTCCACGATCAAGCATATTTGACAGTTGCATGAGCCAATCACATTTTGATAAGGGATAGCGGTGGGGCGTTTTTCAACATCATTCGAAAAATTGAGAGCAGCTTGAACAGCGTGAATATTTGTGTGTGAAATTGAATTACATTTATTTGATTTATGTTCGAGAATGCCGAACTTATTGAAAATCTTGTCATCTACGAGGATACGGTTATATAAGGCCGATTACAGGAGAGATCATGAATGGGCATATATCCATAGCTGCACTGCCGATAAGCCTTATTCAGGCAAGGTAGAGGTTAAAGGAGTTATTTCATGCTCCTGTTCACTTGTTGACACAGTTCCTTGATTTATCAATGCAATGTAGTTGACAAGCTTAGGTGAAAATACCACATAGTTTATGTGGAATAGCACATCATACAACAACTCTTTAGATAACGGTCTGATTTCAGTGACTGTTGCTTTAAATTTAACAAGTCACTGCGCACCCCGCCCCGACTTCCACGTAGATGTGTTGACGTGAGGCTACGACTGTTTTACTGCTAGTACCGGTGCAGGCTACTCAAACGCGGGTTGAACATTTATGGGGTTTGGAACACATATGGTTTAATTTCAGCAGTGTTTTCAAGGTGTTAATATTGCGCGTGAATTCCGCTTCACCGTCCAGACTACAGTAAAGGATACAGGCGGCAGAATATAGTTCATTGTTGTTCGTGTCAACAACACAGCAGCAGCTTGGTCACACAGCCCTGTGTAGAACCTGTGTTACGTTTTGATAGCTATCACATTTTTTCATGAAAGAAGGTTCAATTATATCATAGCACATCATTGCAGCCATCTCTGCCCGCTAAACAGCCATGTACCTATAAGCACGTATTAATTAATGAATGAAGGGTTACATAGCACGAAACCGCAGCAGTTCTTGCCGCTACAGGGCTATGATAGATAGGTGGCTAGCTGCTAGCAACAACACAAAGTGATAGGCTCGGTTAAACAAGAAAAGTTCAAATTAAACAAAGACATATTTTATCTGTGTTACCACGGATGTAATGTTAAATGTTTTGTATATGACATGACTGATCACTGACCCAGATAAAAACATTACAAACGGCAATCCGTTTCTGGCAGGGGATACAACTTTGGTATGACCCAAAGTGCATCTTTATCAATGAGCAATGTTTAGGTTAAGTAAATCAACACAACATTATTTAAGCAGCCTATTTATAATTTCGTTTTTAAACAATAGGCTATATTAATCTAATGTAGATGTGCACAATGAATCACTTTTGATAGTATGCCTGTCCTGCAGACTCAACTTGTTTATGCCACGGTAGCCTGCAGTTATTTTATCATAAAATAGATTTACAGATTTAGTCATCTGCAAATGTTGAACATTAAACTTTTTACTTATGGTTTGTGTAGCCTACCGTACTAGCGATCAACATCAGTTCCTTGCCTTGCATATTTCACTGATACTACATAGCTGGCCATATCCTCATAGGGGCGTTATCCAAACAAACTGCGGGCAGTAAACTACACAACATTCACCTGGTTCCCCGCCCCTCTCCATTTTTTTAGCCAATACAGACCAGGAAGCTAACAGTCCAGTTTGAAAGGCTTACTACTTCCGTGTACTTACGTGTCACGTCGACATTGATGAGGAATAAACCTAACCCTAACCGACAGATAAACCGCTGATCACACAGATGGGCTGCTTGTGTCAAAGAGAATGGCTGCCTGGGCCAACTGTTACATTGACGAGCAGTGCCACACGCATGCCAGGTGCCATATCCTAGAGCTAAAAAAATACACAAATACGTGTAATATATATATATATATATATATATATATATACACACACAAATACGTGTATATATATATATATATATATATATACACACATATACATACATACATATATATATA
>JAODLL010083298.1:0-14491 GCA_026546735.1 Forbesichthys agassizii | reverse complement strand
TAAATATAAATTATTGACAATATTCTATCTCTATGTGAAGTTCAGTAGTTGATCATTGCATAAACGTATTAATAATGGTATTGAATAATGGCTGAGGACAAAACCTTCCTTGTAAATGTGATTCAATATAATATATGAAATATTAAATATGTATCTCTTTCTATTAAGTGTTTATTGAAACATAGAAAACTGCGTTCTCCTTTCTCTGCACCAAATGTTGCTTTTTATTATTTCCAATTAGACTTTTCTTTTTACCATTAATACATTTACAATATGAAAATGTGGAGTCACTGACTAACTACACATATCTTCTATCACAAAGGCCTACTTGTAGTTTCTGCTTCTAACAATTTGAGTTGGTCCTAAAAGCATGTTTAATCACTGACACATATTTGAACCCTCCTTCAGTATAATCAATTTGACCACATTCCATTTTAAACATCTAGAAATATACTGTATGATTGACATAATTTAAAAAAAATTAAAATGTAATGTCTTGTCGTAATTGATTGTGGACAACTGGGTAAACATAAGATTAATATGACTGTATGTTTTCAATGTCCTGTAAACATTTTGTACGCATCAGTGTTCCTTGGGGTCAATTTGACCCCATGCTGTTTTAGCTGTATAAAACATATTTGTGTATTTAATGTCAAATTGACCCCAATGATAAAATATGTTAAAATATGTTAGTACATTTGAGGATAACAGGAGGTTTAAACATAATAAACATGTCATAGTAAGTGTAAATTGATATAAAGTAGGCTATTCCACATCTGCAATAGTAATTTTCAAAGATAAAACATTAAATAACAGACTTGGAGGAAAACATGGAAATTATTTGTTACATTTCTGATATCTTAGCTTCCATTGTTAGGTGATGTCATCAGATGACATACAGTGTATAGGCTAATAAACTTCAGTGAACTTGCAAACACCTGATTTACAGTAGACCTACTAATATCACTTTGTTACGATGATGAGTTTTTGGCAAAAAAACAATATAATGCACCTATAAACCTACAATGCATACATTTTCCAAACTGTGGCTCCATCACACCCACAAAAAACTCCAACGGCGTTGATATGTGAATACTCTTCTCAACCTAGTCTCGCAGAGCTGGGGTTTACTTGCAGAACTGGTCATTTCTTGCGTTAAGTATGGGACACAGTACTGGCTAACTGCATCAATACCCGCCTACTTGACAGAAGAGATATTCTGATTGACATGCAAACTATCTAGGCTACCTACTGTAACTCAATGACCAAGTTGGATATTAAAGAAAGACACATCTTTGGCCGTTTTCAGGTCTTGTAAATCTGTTAAATAAGTAGGTTATGTCATTTCATATTGAGAAACAGAAATTAGTAAATATAACACTGCACTAGCATCACACCAGACTTATGGATAGAGAATTGTGAATGATAATGCTAACCAATGCAAAACGACAGTAGCCTACGACTTCCTGAGAGTGCTGCCATGTTTCAGACGTCAGTGCTGAACGTACGTGACGTATCATGCTATGGATTGAAGAAGCTAATGCTATTTTCCCAATGTCTACATTTTATTGAACTAAAAATATATTATCTAATGATTTTTAATTCACAGGTCATTAAAGTTAGCCTACATCATTTGTATGACTGTAAAATAAAATGTAAGATAATGTTGTATGACATTTTATACATATTACATTATAACATGCATGAATAGGCTGCTTGGCCTTTTGTAGTTTCAGTGTAGTTACGTTTACCTCCAGACAGTGCAAAATAAATTAGCCCACGGTGGAAGTACTAAGTTGTGCAGCCATAAATGCCACGTCCTTATCACCCCTTAAACACACGATAACAGTGAAAGCAAAGTCCCATTGGATTTAAACACTGACCTTTACACTGCAGTCACCGTTTCGATTTGCAACTCGCTTGGAGATTTCTTCACCTGTCGAAACAGCCTGGCCTCACCAGTTGTTGTTGTCCTGTCTTACTGTTATTCTGCATTTATCCTTGACTTCCTTATTTTGTAAATAATAGGCTATAAACAATTTGATATATTTGACTATCCTTCAACCCTCTGGATGTGAAACATTATCAACTAAAGATGTAGACATTGGCAGTAACAAATGACCTCAAGAAAACCACATCACAATTGGTGGAATTAAGCTGCATTCCTATGTGACACATTAAAGTGGAACATGTATGAAACATCCTGGGATACACTTAAGCTGCTTCACTGGCTGGTTTTGTACTGGAACAATGTGTAAAATGGTGTACTGTATGTATCATGAAGCATCTGGAGATATAGAGTACATTATAGAAATGCAACATCAACTTAGAACTGGGTATGTTACGCAAATTATTTCCCATAATCCTTGTTGGGTGAACCTGGACCATTTATATATCAAAATAGAAATCATCAAACACATCCTTCCATATAGTCTCCCTCTTTTCAATAACCAGCAGCCCTAAGAGAAAATATCCCACTTAACAAACCATGAAAGTGTGCTAACAAGACAAGAGGGAGAAGAAAATATTGGGCAATCAGAGAAAAGTGAGGTTAAAATATATCTTGATTAGTGTTTAAAAAAAAGACACATTTCTGCTGCCATTTTATATTTTTATAATATCTCAATTTGTTATGTTATGAGAAAAGTTAGAATTGAAGGCATTATAACTGAAGTTATTGCAGTTCATAATATGAGCAAAATACATATCAATGAAGTAATAAAACAGTCTATGCCATCAATTGCTTTGTCAGTTTTTTTCAGAGAATGGGCCCAGTGGCAAGCATACTGACAAATTTATAGCAGATGGTCACATATAGTTGCATTACAAAAACAGGGACATGTACTTACTTGCGCTAATGCAGTACAGTAAAACAAACCAGTCTGTTTGAATTCATTTGGTGTTGCCAACACAGCCACCTGCTATACTGTACTGTAGTTACTGTACTGTACCGTGCAATACAGATGCCACAGTAAGGAATGTTAGTCATTCAGACCTGAGTGACAATTAAGAAAAGCAAATGATAAAAATGACACGAGTGCAGTTGTTTTAAATGTACAAAGTTGCACAGTTTTATATCAGCATTTGAAAATATTCAACAATGAAATAGAAGTCAACCCAAAAGTAAGAAAGTAATGACATTATTATCAGCAATACTAGACATAAAATCTGAAATTGTTTATATTTTCCAGAAACACCTGAGGGAGGCAAATTAAAGGACCCAGAAGTATAGAAAATGAAATTATATAATGAAAAGTGAATAGAGACAAGTTCTTCAAAAATGTTTCACTCAGTTAAATAATGTGTATGTAGCTGTACACTGCCTTCTCATCTTTCATGTTTTGGACATCAGTAATGAAACAGTTTACTGTATGACAAAATTAACAATGTGGTCTGCATCTGATCATTTCAGTGGTTATGGGAAGCTGTACCTACATATGGAGAGGCAGGCCACACAAAGAAGGAAATATGTTTGATTAAATAAATACCATTAACATTGTATGCAGCTGGGTGCCAATTGAGAATTTGTCCAATCTTTAGATAACATCTAAACAATGTAATTAAACATTTTTGGTAAACCACTTTTTAGGTCTATATTTTAAACAAATTAGTATTTGCTTCATTAATGTACTAGTGGATTTTATTTGTTTGCAAGTATAGTAGCTAGTTGCTAAAATGTTCATCATATCCCATATTTGTGTTAGTTTCAAATATGATATTGAGAGTGCATACAGCTGAACACCAAAACTCAAAATGAACAACTTTAAAATGGTCCCTGGATGCATTAAGTCATCTTTTCAAACCCAGACGTGTGTCTTGTCACCTCCCAAATGATACAATTCATTCAAGCTTGTTTCAATAAGAAACATGACATCAAAATGAGTTCAGAGGTGCATTTGAGAGTGACATGTCACAGTTGTCTGTACATGTATTAATACTCACTATTCAGTCCTTCACATTAGTCTTTCTTCAAATCTCAACATATCACAACACTGGAAAATAAGTAAAATACACAAAAGAAAACTTTGGTCAAGAGAAAGACAAAAGAAGAGAAAACACACAACAGAAAAATGCAATGACAATATTAAGAGAAAATCATTCATTACTTAAGAGTTATGAAACAAGGGAACCCAACAGCATACTCTAACTGTGGCTTTATTTTATTACATCACTTTCTTAACAATGTGACCCATAGCTTAACACATATCCCATACAGTTGGGCCTGCAAGTCATCTGATTTCCTCACAGAGGAAAGAATGAAAGAAAAAGGTGCTTTTCTCATGAAAGTCATGTTTGCCTTTGATTGTCCACAAAAAAGGTAGCTTCGACAGGAAGAATTCCCTGGCGCAAGGATATACAATCACAGCGTAAAACAACAAGATCCTTTACTGGAAAGGAATTGAGAGTTCACGGCAGGCTTCTGAACTGACCTTGAACCTGCATGTTGTGGGTGGGTGTTTGCAATGTACGTTTATGTGTTTGTATACGTGTTGGAGTGATTACACTAAGTCTCATTCAGATGCTGTCTTGTCCTCTGTTCCTTCATCCTGTAGGCAGCTCTTGCGGATGATTGGCAGGGGGTGGGCTTCCGTGTTGAAGACCCAGTCCTCAAATGGTAGAAGGTCATCGTCAGAGAAAAGCAGGTACAGATACCTGAGAGAAGAGTCTGAATTGAAATACTGTACATGTTTTGCACTGAATCACAGTACATACTTCTCATAATTCTCGGATATTTCAAACATTTTCAGTTGTGCTCTTGGGAATTTTGAACACTGTAGTGTTTGCAATTTCAAACACCACCTACGAAACTAAAGGGAGGGTCAATGAATATTGAAAGCAATTTTTTGCCATGACATTTTAACTAACCTTACCGTATATATCTGAAGCAGTATGACAAACTGCTCAGAAAAATTGCTTTGCAAACCACCAATAAGGTTTTAGAAGTAGGATGAGATAAAGATAGAGTAGGTTCTTAAAGTGTGAGACAAATCACCTAAATTGACTCTAATTGGCAGTAATGTAAGCATGCTCTGTAGGGAAAGACCCAAGGACAGGTTAGGTTTTCATCTGCCTCTTCTATATTTAATTTCCTGCTAGATGATGGCTGATGGCTCTTTGGCGGGTCCAGATAGCCAAATGTTATTGACTGTGTTCAGAGCAGAGAGATGAACGTGGATGAGATACGGGACTTACTTGAGTGTCTCTGAGAGGAAAAAGCTCTGTTGCATGTTGTCGTGCCCAACTGGGGTGGCGTAGACGTCACGGATCCCGGAGAAGCCGGACTCCACTCGGCAGTGCTCCTCGAGGGCCTGAGAGTAGACCAGAAGGTTTCAAGTCAAATTCATTTTTATAGCCCTTAATAATATGGCAGTCTCAAAGGGCTGTACATGCCTAACAACCCCTCAACCTACTCCTCCCCGCAGGCAAGGAAAATCCTCTGTAAAAACCATGTGGGTAAAAAAAGTAAGAAACCTTGGGAAGGGGCCAGAGTGGGAGGATTGCGTCCTTCCAGTAAAGTTAGGATGCATTAGGTGTCGATAGGGCAACAAGCATTAGCAATTATATATTGAATGAAATGCATCACATTAATAAGAATTTGCACATTTGTTAAAGGTGAATGATGTAGGCCAAAAGTTTACATTAGTTCCTCCTCCATTCGAGGCTTCTGAAGTAATGCTTCATATCGAGAATTCATCCTAAACGACAGAACCGTGTCCAGGTACTTTCAGACAAATAGATTTGCCCTCGTGATCCAGCATGCCTTCGTTTTGGTTCCACAATAAAAGCATTCACGTTTGATGAGAAATGCGACAAAGGCTAATGGAGAGAGGCTGAGCTAGCCATGCAGATTAGCACTGTATTACTGCTGGTTACAAAGGGCTAGTTTACATGTGCTAATTAACAAAGACCTCAGCTTGTTACTGCTGGATGTGCATAAAGAGAACTGTTGTGTGCGTGCTTCTAACCTTTGTGCCCGATAATTAAAGGCCTGTCAAACTCATCAGCTTGATCTCTCCACTTCTGTGTGCAGCAAATTGTTGCTATACCACGCCAGCCCTCCACTTCTTACCACAGCTAATGTGCTGACTATTACCGTGTTAATATTGGAGCCCCTTTCACAACCTCCACCTCAGAACTACTAATCTATGGTGCCACACAAGATACACTTTTAGAGTTAAGGTAATCAAGAGTGTTTGACAAGATGTGTCCAGTGGACTGGGTGTTTCACTCACAGTGAAAATGTCTCGGGTTTGATCACTGGTAACTCACAAAACCCCACATGTAAACCTGGTACTGGAAATACTCCCTACAGTAGTTCGGTATTCCCTGTAATTATGTTGGGTACATGATGATATTGTAACTAGTCAGCTCTTTGTGTTGGACCTTTGCTGTACCTCAGGTCAAGTTATGTTTTAACATTGTGACTCTTCACAACTTAAGTGCGTACCTCAACTGCTTCCCATCCCCACTCCCGGTACTTGGGGTCATGGGTCACACGCCACATGTACATGTAGCTTTCGATGACCTCAGGGCGGAGGATGTAATAGCGCTCGCTCAGCCTGGTCGCCGTGGCTTCAGCGCTGCCATCAAATCTGAATGACTCAGGTCCCAGTTTGGTTGCTAAGAAGGGGAGAGACACAGAAAGGTTTTTATACTCAAAATTAGATGAATTCAGTTCTAAATGAAGGATAGAAAGGCCTTAGTCATCAAGGCCTTAGTGATTTATCACACTGTGTTCTGCTAAATCAGGAACTTTTTAATACATGTTCTACATTAAAATAACAGCAAGCAATTTATATCTTCTTTCTTTCTTCTTAATTACATCCTGAGCAGAGAATGGCATCACACGTCATCTGTGTCATAATTTAAGATATTCTGCACTTTTCATAGCCGGTCTGGCTGTGCATGTGCAGTATGTTAGTGTGTGTGTGAAAAAAGTTGAAATTAGCTATTTAAAACAGCATTATTTATTAGATGTATATATTTAGGATCACGACTTTCACATTTATTACAATTTAAAGGTTGTTTGTCACTGAATAAAAAGGCATATCTTTCAAACATGTAACTAATTATTCAATTTGTGGCAATTTAAAAAGAAAAAATGTCAGATGGACTTAGAAGTTTTTGCATCTGAATTTTTCATTGGTTTTCATTGATTGCATTCTCTGCTCTGGACCGCTATATCTTACTCCAGTATAGATTTACATAGAACATAGTTGATTGCTGCTATATTAATGTTTAAGATATCATATAGAGCACCTTTAAGGAAATGTTCCTCTGTATGTAGCATCCCAGCTATTCTGAACAATTCAATCAAGGAGCAGTAAAACAGCCTGAGACATGAGCTAATATATAATTTATACAGTCTTCTCCAGTTCTACAGATGGTCTATGGATTTCTCTTTCTCACCCTCTCATTTTTATCTCCCTCCATCCTTCCATTATCCTTGTGCCATAACTCAGCTGCAGCATGCTAAAGAGATTCTATCTGGGAAAACAGCTGCACAAAGGGAATCTATTTTCACTTCCTCTGAGTACAGGGCAGGGAGCACTGGCATGGTAACCTTAAATCTCACATTTACAAAAACACTTGGGATGTGGCAGTTGTATTACACAGAACTACACTATGTGATGTCGAAATTGTGTTTCTTCCTACAGTGTTCTTTCAGAGATATTTTCCTGGCTGTATTGTTTGATGTCAGACAAGCATTTTTCTGTCTCTTCAGAAAATTGGACTGTCTGGAAGTCCTTGTGGTTACTAAAGCAGATTGACCACAGCGGTAGGAGAACCATCTTTCAAATGGATAAATAAAAGTCACTGGCTGAAGGATGTGTGGGTACTTTACAGTACTCTTTGTGTTGTATGTTTGTGTGTAAGTTTCAGGGGGTCATACTAAATTCTACTAAAAAGGTATTCAGGTCTATTTATTGTAAATGTCAGCATATATTATAATTTCTATTGTTAGTTTACTCTGCATAATACACTATTAGAAATGTTCATTGTCATGTAACCCTTTAATTTGATAGTAGCCTTATTTTTAATAGATACAGTATTGAATTTTTTAACGGTGTCAATTGTGATGGAAGACACATTTCACATTACAATATTTGCTGTATAGTGTATATATGGTGTATTGTATTGCTGTATTCTGTAGGGTATGTCTTATCTGGTTAATACATTATACGTTCAACAACCTGTAAACCCCACCACCATTTTTCTTTTAATAGGAAAACAAAGGAATAAGTACAACAATTGGTCTATTTTATTTGGGCTGGTTTTAAGATATCAACACGTTCTACAAAGTTGATGTGATAAAATAAAGATGCAGCTTTAGAGAGTTGAACAAAAAGGAGGAGGAGGATGAAGAATTACTGGTATTGGGCGGAACAGCTGAACATATATGAACATTCTGACGTGGACCACTGGTAGGAATCTTTCCATCATTTTCTTCACATTCTTGCACATTTCTCCAAAGCTGCCTACCGACTCTTTAAACGGCAGTGGAAGCAATATTTCACCCCAATAGTCTTGACGTTGTCCACGTTTTTAGACACATTTAATCTGAGTAATGATAAAACAGGCTGACTAAGATGGATAGTTTATGCCGGGAAGGTAGGTACAGTATGTTATATAGGCTGACAGATAAGTGGCTTTTCATCACATGATGGTTAGACTAGAATGCTAACAACCTAATTTGCACATATTTTGCAGCACAAAAGTCACATGAAGCACAGGTGTCAGATGCACTGACTTTCAAATACCCTGTACGATGAAACCGCACCCATGCCCTTGGTTAAAGCAGTATAAAACAAACCAGTAACTTTTTTATTTTGTATAAAAACTAACCATACAGCTTCCCTAAACCCTGTGTAAATGTATTCCACTAAGATTTGATGATGGGAAAATTACAAAGGATGAAGTCCATAGACTTTGATTGTACTTTTAGTACCCAGTGTGTTTTTTCAAGTGATCACTTTACTGGAGGAATTCTCCAATAAACATAACTAATCACCATCTATCACAGAGGAATGAGTACAATATGATGGGGTCGGGTTTAATAATATACCCAGCACAGCCTGGCTGGGTTATATAAGTAGGTTCGGTAACATGTTTATCCATTTATTTCGTTTTTTATATATTTAGTGGATGATCATAAATAAAGTTTATCGAGTTGATTCAGCTAGCTTAAATCAATTCCAAATGCCTTCCCAACTGAGAAGTGTGCTCACACACACACGCACCCCCCCACACACCCCTCCCCACACCCCCACACACACCATTCTAGTCAGGGCACTTCTGCTCCTAAATTAATGATCCTGTCCTACTCCTGCTGGTTCTTCCTGATCATTTGTCTATGCATCATCCCGTTGTGCTGAAGATGGCAGGTGTCCAGAAAAGGCAGTGTCTTGTATTTAAGGCTGAAGTATTTAAGACAGCAGCTACAGTATTTTGCTAGGCAACACATGCAAGAGCTAGGGCTGAATGATTCATCGTTTTTTAACTGAAATTGCGATTTGAAACCATGCGATAAGCAAATCGCAAGGCATGCGATTTATATGCGCATCTGACCCAGTTCTTTTTGTAGCATCAATGGTTGTATTTGCATGCCGTCCTCCTTTTTTAACATAAGTCTAACTATTCACGCGGTGCTCCTCTAGGCCTACCAGTCATGCTCTGACATACAGGACGATTATATTTCTATGGTATGTACACACCCACCAACAACAACACGTGAAACACACAAAAACACATTCGTGGAAGTTCTGCTGAGAAATTGCCTCCGCTGAGCTAGAAGCAACGTCGGAAAATGTAGGGTAATCCGGAAGAAAAGCAGAGTGGTGAACGGACACCACACCTACTGTAGTGGTTATTTCCGAGGAAGTTGGCGACAGGGACCCTATTAGTATGATATTATGCAAGCCAAATTGACATGTTGGGTGAGAGAGGCAGCCAGCGTCCGGTTCACAAGACGCATTGTTTTAAAAACGTAAGACATGTAGTATCTATGGCCTAGGCTACTCTTATACTTAAATGAACAATGTTACGAATGGTGAATGTAACTCGATACCGAAGTTGGACATGCTTCAAGGCAATGCGAACGTATAACTGGCTTCAGTTTTGACTGATTGGCTGATCACCCATATAAGCGCCATAGAACAATAAGAACAGCGCTCATTAAGGTGCACAGACACTGGAACTATAGTTCCAGCAGGATGCGCCCACAGGGGAGTTTCTAGGATCAAACATTGGGGGGGAAGGGGGGGCTAATGAGATTACACAGAGTCACAGAATCACTAATTTCTCTGTATAACAATGAACAAGATGTGTTCATACCTGTATGTTTGTCCAATCTATAAAGCTGGCCCCACACTACAGGATTTTTAGCCCGATTCTGAGTCCGATTTGCCCCTCTCAATATTCAAGGGGGGCGAAGCCGGTCCGAAGCGACCATCTGCCCAAATGGTCCTGTAGTGTGAGGTGTTTACAGACCGTATATTATCGTTGCTGACTGCTCAATGGCTCCCAAATCCTGTATTGTGAAGGGTACAGCGATTGGAATTCCAGCATTATCTCACAATAGCCAATGAGACGTGAGCTGACTGGGTCACAAGAATGTCGCCATAGATACTAGCAACCATTATTTCATAATTATCATTCAAAAATATTGTCTAAAATTGCCAATGTGTCTGGACTGTTGCTTAAACAGATCCATGCTTAAAGAAATATCATGTTTTTTAAATAACATGTTTTATATATGTTACATATATATTAAACTAAAAGAATATATCGCAAATCAAATCGCAATCACAATATCTGTCCAAAAAATCGCAATTAGATATTTTTCCAAAATCATTCAGACATAGCAAGACCAAACGTCAGCTGCTACGCTCTAACCCATACCTTTAATGAGCCAAGTGAAACCTGCCTGTGAAGGGAAGCATTTCGGGTTGACAGATCAAAAGTATTCTAAGCGTTTCAAGGAGCCTGTTATGAGATGAATCCCATTATCTTGCTGGAAAAACAAGGCTGCATGAGCAGAACACAAATGCTAAAAGCCCACCCGGCGGTGCAACAAGGAAACACCCTTGTTTGAAATCACCGGCATAGAGGATTCTAGGGTTAAGGCCAGATGCAGACACCGGAGAATGCAAGAGAAAATCAAACGTGGGATTGCCTACACCATCTAGGCGTGCCATTTAGCTTCAAACACTATTTATTGTTGTCTCGAGGGTTCTTCACCCACAGCCCACAAGCAGAGCCTTATCAAAACTCTAATCTCAAATGTAATTTCTTTACCTCAACTAGTTTGACATAGTGCTTACCTTCTAATTTCATTATCAGTTTCTTTCATACTTGAACTCAAATAAAAACAGATTCTTGCTATCAATTGAATCAATCCAATCATTAAAAATAAGTCCCTAGTCAAGTCAAGTCCATTTTATTTATATAGCCCTTAATCACATTGCAGTCTGTGGCTGAAACCTGCTTTTACAGGGAGATAACTGAAGGCCTGAATTCCACACCAGAGGCTCACATTTGCCACTGCTGTCTTTTAATCGTGTCATCTGCCTGTTGAGGATCAGACACCCCTCTCCACTATGTTCAGGTCCAAATTAAAACACCAGGGGTGTTTCAGTTACCATAGCGCTCTCCAGACTTTCTAATGTCGGCACATGTTCTCATAACAAGGCAGGCCTTGCATAGTGTAACCACGATGCACTGTAGAATCTCAGCGTGTTTATTAACCGCTGACATTCAGTGAGTCCAGAGATGCAAGTTAATTTTGACCCAAATTTGCATGAAATGTGAGCACTGCATGGTAATGACTGATGAGTTCCTTTTACAAGTAACGTTCCAACATTTCATACAGTATAGTATACAGTATACAGTATACATACAGTATAATGCACCTATATATTACCAGACAACCACCACTGTGTGAACTGGACCTTTTACTTGTGGAGAGAAAAAGCAAAAACAAACATCAAGGCCCTAATTTATAAAACACTACATAGTACGTACAGTACATACAGAAATCATGTTTTTTTAAAGACCCTAACAAATACAACAAGATACATATGCTCATAATCATAATTCATAATTTAAATTATTTATAGGAAGGTTTTCCTTGGCTAGTATCGTTATTAACCTAATCATTATTTCATCAAGTTTCATTCATAGTTGGGTCAGAGTTTGCGTATGCCAGGCAAACTTAACAACAAGCTTGACTTTCCTCCGTCTTTGTGCAGAAAGTGTTTTCTTCATAGGCAGCGTTTCCACAGTGTACCTGAGCGCACGTAGCTCTCGTGACAGGTGTGTGTGATCTCAGCAGCCAGGTCCAGGAAGTGCTGTCTCTCCTCTGCAGCGCCATCGTCCGCACCGATGGCCAGCATGCCGCCGGAGAAGCAGGCGAGGTGGCCCATCTTGTGATCCAGGACGCCCGCCCTCCACTCAGCCATGTAGGTCAATCCCCCTGGGGACTTCTGCACCAGGTTGCTTTCAATGGCCTGCAGGGAACACACACACACGCAGAGTTAATAGTGGATTGTGTAGTGTGTTGCCACTGCTGTTGTGTGAATACATTATTGATATAGCATGCAACATTATAATTGCTGAATGAATAATGAAACACTCACAGAAAACAGCAGACAAATGCCTGTTAAAGAGGTAATCCACTATATTTATAAGGGGTCTTAACACAAAAATGTTAATCTGAACTGTGAATGAAAAAGTAGCGATTTGTAACAAAATAGTTGAATATTAAAAACATATCTTTCTTTGATATAGATACATTATAATGACGCAGACATTCTTAAAATGCACATCAACATGTTTCATCCATATCTTGTTATGTATTGACTCTTTAATTTGGTCTGACACAAGGCTGCATAAAACACAGGTCTCGTTGAGCCTACAATATTTCCAGAGTGCCATTTCCCCACACACAATCATTGAAAATCAGAAGTAAAATACTTGTTAGCTTAAAAAAGCTTCAAAAAATCATACACAAAATATAGAACTTATATCAATATACCTTTACAACCGTTAACTTACCCAGTGATTACTGTACATATTGAGCTGAAAATAAAGCCACATTACCCATAATACCCTAGATAGACACGTGATTGCTGTGACCATTTTAATAGGTCTATGGCTGTGACGTTAAGTCATTATGTTGTTCTCCCAGCATGCAGGAATATTTATGAGATAAGAATGAAGAATGCTGGCGATCATCTCAGCAACAACCAACAGAAGATGCTTCCTTTGGTGTTGGAATGAACTATGAGGTAATTATATATTGTGTAACAAAACCAGAGGTGGAAAGTAACAAATTACGATTACATGCGTTACTGTAATTTAATCTTTTTTTTTTTTTGTGTACTTGTACTGAAAGACATTATTTGGCATGATATTGAGAGTGTGCTTGAACATTATCAAAAAACCTCTCCTGCATACTTATAGCCAGCCATTGGTTAAGCTGTATACCATAAATGCTGTAGAATAGCCTATATAACATTATTGAAGTGTAAACACATCTATACAGTAGCCAATGTGAGACAATTGTATTTATATATATATATATATATATAGATATTATTTTAAGGTGGAATTTGATTATACACTGTAATCACGTTTCTTGTTATGTAAAAAACCAAACTAGAAGTCTGGCCAAGATAAACAGACATATGCATATACACCTCTGAACAAAACCCATAGAACTATGATTATACAAACATTACCACATAGCCTGTTTATGGTTGTCCAGGCTTATAGCTACTATAAGCTTCTGTAGGGTTTGCATAATTAGAAGAGTAGACATTTTAAAAGTCAAAATACGTTTTCACATATATTTGCGTGTCTGTGTGTGATGTGATCTTAATTTTCTAAATAAAACACCTAAATGAATTGTGTAGCATTATTCTATTCTGACAATATGCTACTAATATAATTAATCACAATTATAGATGTTTGTTCTAATTACAATGACAGAACCCATGTGCTTGTAAAACACGTTTGTTCATGTCAGTGTTGCATTTAATGATCTAGGCAAATTAGACGTAGGTATATTTGTCATTAAATCACTTGCAGACTAGGCTATAAATACATGCACAGCTTCATTTTACACAATGAGTAATGGAATGATTTGACCATGTCAAGATTAAACGACAAGGCATTTTCTAAAAGAAAAGGGATATAAGTTTAAATCTAAACTGGAGATCACACCTGATTCTAATGTAAAGCAGCCCATAAGATAGCAGTGATTATTTACTGGAGGCCAGATACTATTCATACTATTCATATTTAGGTAAGGTAAATAGGCTCTGGTAATATGAATGCTATGCTTGGATAAGTATGCTGTAATCTACGGTATATAACGTTTTCATTTCACATTAACCAAATGCAAACTAATCTAGAAGTAGCCTACACATATCAACATAAGTTTTGTTAAAAGTTTTATTTAAGCAATAACACACGAGAGGGAGTTAGA